>APFE030592056.1:32989-81274 GCA_000404065.3 Pinus taeda | reverse complement strand
GAAGAATGGGTGGTTTTATGGCAGTGCTTACATGGATGAAGATCAAAACAGTGATCTTTCAGATGGCCAACTCGATCATAGTGTTGGCATTTCACGATCTGTTGTTGTTGTTGCTGCTGTGGAAGAGGGGCAGAGTCTGGAACAGCTGATGCTAAACTATCATGAGGAGCAGGTGAACTGTCATTAATGAAACCAGCACTCTGAAACTAAATGGGTTTTGAGTAGTCTGGAATATGAAAGGACAAGTCCTTGTCATATCCAAGACCAGTTCTGTGCTTGTTGTGGACAAGCTGTTCCCAAGGTCTGATGATGGGCTTGGGAAGTGCAGATTGAGTTTCTGCATCTGCATGTAAAACTGCTGCTTTATTTAAATGAACAGGAACATTATTGACTTGCTGTTTATGGGAGTCTGTTTCAATCTTCTGAACAGAAACAGGTTCAGAAAGATGACTCCATTGCTGTAGTTCTTCTTGCTGCAGCTTTGTCTCAAGCTGCAAAAACTCAATATTCTCATGTGTAGTTTGCAGAGAGGTTTGGATGTCAAAGAGAATTTCTTTGTTAACTTTGATTATCTCATCAACAGTGGAATGAATTAAGATATTCAATAACTTTAATGCATCTTCAAGTCTGGCCATCTTTCTTCAAAAACACAACTGAGGCAATAGCAATAGAAAAATAATATTGTACTCTTACTACAAGATCTAAAAAAAAATGTGAAGATGAGCGCTGTCCTCAACTTCAAACTTCAGAGCATATGGCTACTATGGGAATCATGCAAAATCTCTACAAGAAACTGCTCCAAAATCTCTACAAGAAACTGTTCCTAGAATGACTGCCAAAAAATGTCTTCAAAATTGCTTCAAATTCACTTCATAATGCTGATCAAATCTTCATCTTAAGACATTTCACCCACTGGCAATATTTTCACAATATTCAAACAAGAATTACACTGCTTCATTGAGTTTCAGGGTACATGGCCTGCTGTAAGTGTATTCTTTTCTTTTAAACATATGATGGCACCAAATATTACTGAATCATGAATATTAATGAAGTATTTCTTTACATTGCTTTCTAGGTGCACTCTATGTAGGTTGCATTAACCTGTTCATCCACCATCTAGTTCTGTTATGTCAAAACAAGGCATCATATTTTCTAGATCAGAGCTTCAAACGTCGAATCATCGCAAATAATTTCAAGTTCTTACATGCTATATCCTTCTGCGATTCCAGACAGAGAGGCCATCCTCCTGAAAAAAGCTATGAGCACGGATGCTTCAATTAAGCCAATCACACAGATATCTTTGATTGTGGATTCACTTTTGGACTATGTGAACAAGATCCAGAAGAATGCTCTAAATTCAATGGTTATGTCTGAAACCTTGAAGAAACGATGACCTGAAGCAGTTCATGACTCTATTTCAACAACAGAAAGTGAGTGCCAATCATGCAGCAGCGGTGCTCAACAAGTGGACAGAATATTGCAGTGATGAAATGAAAGAGATTGATAGTCAAATGAGAAACAAAAATTTTTCGGGAAATGTAAAGAAGAAATTGATAACAACCACCGCCGTTAAACTTTCCCTCTCGTCATTGTTATCGTCTGAGCTCGAGACTGCACCGATTGCTGCCACCTGAGCCCGAGACTACAGTGATTTCTGCCGTCGAAGAGCTTTGCTGCTGAGTGCTCAGTGCCGACTACACCCACCGTTCCGCTGAGGTCCAATAGTCAAGGCTCGGAACTATTCACTGCACTAACAGTTGCAACTTGCTGCAGCCTGCTGCCTGAGTCTAGACAAGAGATTGCCGCCGACTAGTTAATGGCTGAATTCCATGGAATCAGTGCAAATAAGGAAGATGTTTTTCTCTCTGGTTACTTTTAGAGGAATCAAATCTGGGTGAAGCCATTGATAATGCGGTTGATTCTCTTCAGTAGCCATTGATAACAACCCAACATTGTCCAGAGCAGCGAATCAGAATTCCGGCAGAACGGAAGAAAGAAATCGCAAATCGTTTTGATCGTCCTCGGATACTCACAAATCCTTACGAGGATGTGATAGCTTGTGATGTTATCAATCCAGATGAAATTGATGTAACCTTTCTTGATTCATATGTGCCTGCCAAGTCTGGTAAAACCTCGTTCAAAAACGCTTCAGTAACGTCTCCATCCTTGTCTACTTGAAGCTTTTGTAAGTACCATCTAAAGAATCTCTGGATTAGACTGTACTCGGTGAATAAGATTGGTGACTATTCTTCAGAGACACTGAATGAAAACCCTGAGTTCCTGCTCCCATCGACAACCTTTCCCTCTAACTCGTAAGAAAACAGGGCAACACGTGCTAAAACTGGTAATGCAATAGCAGCAAACCAAAAATTCATTTCCAAATTTTAATAAAGAAATATAACAAGAGGAGGAAAACCCTCGGTAATGAATTGGTAGTAGCCAGATTCACATTAAATAAACAAGCTTAGATGTTCGAAGAGCCAGTTAAGATGAGAAAGGGCAGAGTTCCTAGTCACGACCCTCCAAACTCCACAGGATCAGTCTAATACGTCAGCAAAACTTTATTCAGTTTCTTGGAATACGGCAACATTAAGTTTAGAGTATTTATTCCATTCTGAACTTTGATTTTAATTTTCTAAAAATCTTCAGCAGTAAATAACTTCTTGCGAACCTTACAATAATTCAATAATTTTCCATAAAATCTTTACCGAATTCTTTGAATCCTGCGGGCCCATTTTGAGCCTCCCGGTCCTATCCCGCTGTCTTATTTCCTTCCAGTAGCCCAGCCAAAGAAGACTTGGGCATGAGAGACAAGAATAATAGAAAAGAAAATTGTATGGGGTCCGTAAACTTCACTATCAGCTTCGGCTGCTCTCTTTTTCTTCATGTGAAGATACTGATTGACAAACGTTCTCTCACTGTCTTTCTACGATTTTCCGTTTCACTGGAATTTCGATGATACCAGGGGACCTGTGCTCTTCAGGCATTCTTGAGTTCCTTGTCAGCAGACGTTTCTCCTTTCCTTCAGCCGTTCTTGTCAGGCACCGTTTCTTTGTCATGCAGGGTTTCTTTTCATGCAGCGGACAGAGGCAGGTATGCAGAATAGAGTGTCGGTATGGCAGACAAACATGTCAGAACAGGTTGGACAGCACTGGCAGTGTCAGGCAGAGGAATGTGGTAGAAATAAATTGCACAAAAAGGCCATAAGAGAAATGGCTCACATTAATTTTACAGGTGCCGAAAATAAATTGCATAAAAAGGCCATAAGACAAATGGCTCACATTAATTTTGCAGGTGCCAGAAATAAATTGCACAAAAAGGCCATAAGACAAATGGCTCACATTAATTTTGCAGGGCAGGAATACGCCTGCTCTGATACCATGTTAAACACACATGGTGAGCGACAACAGATAGAAAGATAAAGCATGCAGTACAATTTTTATTCACAAAAGATGTACATTTATAGTACGATATGGTGACCGTTGGGATTCAGATGCCAAGGTCCCTTGGACTGCTTTGTCCATTCGGCTTCCACACTAACCCTTTAGGATTAGGTGTCCAACACTTAACATCCTTAATTCGCGCTACAAATGCAGTAGCAGAATCCCTTTCATCCATTCTCATCGAAAATAGCTTGCTTTTCAGAGCCAAAACTCTGTTTGTATTCTGGGTCTCATAGAGATTTTTGATTTTCGTCCAGATCTCGGCGGACGATTTACAATATCTGATGTGTGCAATGACATTGTCTTTCACAGACATCTTCAGCAGGACTTTGGCTTTGTTTTCTCGTTTTTCCCAATCTTCCTTCTGTGTGGTTTGCTTTGTTGCAGTCGGCTTCTGCTCGTCGCCTATCACTATAGCCCAAGCATTCCCACCTTCGAGCAGAGTCTGGATCTTAAACTTCCAGTTTGTGAAGTTAGATCCATTGAGTTTACCAGACTCGTTAAGGTAAGATTCCATCGTGTTACTCATTGTAAATCTACTTAACAGCAAAAAACAATACCTGTCAGATCGATCTGTCACCTCTGCCACCGATATGCAGTGTCTGGCACTCCCGCTCCAATGAGCAACTTCGGTGTTTCCAACACAGCCGAAACAATGATCTGATCACAATTGATCCGATCCACCTCTCCCGGATTGATCTACCACTTCGCCGATACTGCTCTCCTTGCAGATCGCCAACACGAAGTCGAGGTTTCCCGCAGATCTCCTCTGGCGCTTTCTCGATCTGTCTCTCCCACTCTGATCTGTACCTTCGCTGATCTGCTCCGTTTGCAAACCGCCAAACGAAGTTCACGCTGTTCAGGGATCTCCTTGGCGCTACCCCAAGCGAAAAATTTGCGTTAATTAGGAATTGCTTAGAGTAAAAAGATTGGCGCGTTTTTCCCGGTAAAATCCGCGCTAATTGGGCTTCCTGGCGATTTAGCGCGATTTCTCCCTGAAATTCCGCGCTCTAGCGCGATTTTTCCCCGAAATTCAGCGCTCTAGCGCGATTTCTCCCTGAAATTCCGCGGTAATCGGTCTTCTGGCGCGACTGTCAGCGCAAAATCCGCGTCAATCGGCCTTTCTGCTCAGGAAAAAAAAATTCCGAGTCTGAGCCAGGTGTTCTGTAGTCCACCTGCTCAATCGAGCACAAAGCTCTCGTGTACACACACAACCACACAGGCAATTCCGCCACACAGGCAATCTAGCTTCTATAGGCACTTCAACCTCACAGGTGACAAAGATCAGGCTCACTCAATCTGAGCTCTGATACCAAGATAAAATATGCACTGAATTGAAAAGAAAGAGATGTAGCTCTCAGGTGTGGCCTGCACCTGTAGACTACACTCACAAAACTTGAGAGATTTCTCTCGTTCACTCTATTACTCCTCAATCAAAAGATTACATCATTAAATACAATACTAGGAAATAGGAAGTTGTATCCAAACCCCATAACTATAGGAACTAATCCTAAACTAGAGAGAAAGTTACAACAATGTAACCATTTTCTCCATTAATAATGAAATAATATTAATTATTCTCAACTGATCCATGCTTTTGATTGGAACTGTTTGTGTGAGTTGACTTAATGAATTGATGTTTAAGGAAATTGACAACAATTAATGGATACATTTATTAATAGTTGTAAAAATATATATTTGTTCGATTAACTTACTGGATTTTGCTTATCTAATCTCTAGAATATCCTATTTTACTTCTTGACCATGCTAGTTCAAAGTAGCCTTTGGAGAAACTTAGAAGAAACTTAAAATAGAATAGAATCCTCCAGTACGCTCTGGTAATTTCAAAATAAAAGGTCACATATTTAAGCGATGGAGGTAAAAATTGGTTGGCTAAATATTGTACCATTATTGAAAGAAGGGTGCCACCTTGACGCGTAAATGTCTTCAACGGGCACAACAAAATCCTGGTGTGCTGAAGGATATGAATGTGATTTTTAGAGTTACGACATTAATGGACAAGTTGGCAAAGCGGATACAGAGAAATTGCAAATGAAACCTAATTGTATCGATCATGAAAAGGTATACTTATATTTATCTCTGGTAGTTTCTGGGCAATTTTGTGAATATTTACAATTTAGTAATTGAACAATTGGATAATGGCTCCGTAAGAGGTCACATATTCAACAGTTTTTCAGAACAATTATATCACAATCTATTTATGTTTCAGTTTAATAAAATATGTTACACTCCACTTTTCAAAAGTCCAGCTGGCACTCATTAATTATGATTTACGGTGGCACCACGCTCGGAGAAGATATAGAGGTAGCTTCATCTCACTCTCTTTTGATTAATTTCCAATGGTGAACGAATTGATTAGTACCAGACTGATTAATCATAGGATTGAACGTGGGAAAGACATTTATAGAGTTTTCATTAAATTTTTGTGTTGATCATGGATAGCGAAATAGCTGCTAGACACGTAGATGAGTCCACGGATGTTAGCCATTGGTATAGGTAGATGCATATTATGATGATGATGATGATGATGGTTAACGTCCATTGAGACCAAATAATGATCTATCGGACCTAAAAAGACAAATTATTTATTTTGATTTAAGAATTTTATTCCTATGCTCAAAAAGCTTGGAGAGAAGCCTTCCGAGTTCACTATAATTTTGGCATTGTAAAAGGCTAGGGAGGTCAGTGTTGTAACAAAGGTTGTGAAATTGAGATCTAATGTGGTTGTATGCAGGGCACTCTAAGAGGAAGTGGTTTTCATCCTCGATGCTCCTATTCCCACAAATATGGCAGATCCTTTCTATCCATGGCGTTTTTGGAACTACCCAGCGGCCAGTTTCACTATGGAGCTCGTGAGAATTCGTTCTAATCTTTGCTATATTAATTTTCTTTTTTGAGCTAGTTAGAATAGAGAGATACTTTTGATCTTCGAGGGTGGGGTTGATGACCTTCTTATAATAATTTAATTTTCTTTTAGACGCTAAATCTCTCTCACACCATAATTTCTCTTTGAACTTAGAAGTAACAATATCTTTAATGTTATTTATGTTTTGCAAAGCATCGTTCTCATTGACCTCCCAATAGTTTAACCAGGCCCTTGTGTCCTTATGCCATCCTCGGTTAAGCCTTAGGTGATTTTGGCTGGAATTTAAAGCTAGCTTAGGAAGTCTATGATTGTCTATGTTATTGAGCTTGTGCTTGTACCTCAGAAACCTGAGCATAGCTAGGCTCTCAATAGAAGAAAGACCTGCTTCTATAAGAAGAATAGGATATGGTGTATTACTTTTAATTTTTAGGTTATAAGTTATAAAATGCTTCTGGATTTGCTCAATCCTCCTCCATAATTCTTTGGAGATGCTGCAGCCCCAAACTTCACAGCCATATAAGATAACAGGAGTGACTAAGGTTTCAAAGAGGAACTTCTTTTTATCCCACATTACGAGGTTTGTTATTTTACAGTTATTTTCAAGACCAAAATAAGCTTTCCATCCCCCATTGATCCTTTTCTCAATGCTATGGTTCCAGTTGAGCTTGTGATGGATATCAATTCCTAGGTACTTGTAAGAATACCCTTCCTCCAAGTTATTATTGTCATACGTAAAATTAGCGCAAGTGTCCTTCTTAGATTTGATAATCATAACTTTTGTTTTGTCTGTGTTAACAGTCATACCCATGGTAGAGCAGAAATCCTTAAGAAGCTTTTATAACAAGATCCGTTTAAGCAAAATATTTTTTCAAATTCAAGTCTAAGTATTTGAAATGAGGATTTATTAATAAGTAAATTATGAGGTTAATGGCTTAGCTAATTAATAGGGGAATTAAGTTTATTTGGTTGTAATTACAAGAATATTAGAACATTATGTTTTTCATAATAATGTCAATATTTGAGAAATAGTTATTTAGTATATGAAGTTTGTTATATGAATTTGAGTATCAAGCTATGAGAATGTAAGAAACAATAAATAAATTAAATAAAGAGATTTTATTCATAATTATTGATTTCTTAATTTTTTATTCATGGTATTTAATTGAAAAATTCATAATTTTTTATTCATGGTATTTAATTAAAAAATTCATAATATTATATGAGGAATTGATTTTTTGCAAACGATCTAAATTGTATTTCATGATTCTTTTTTCTATTTATGTAGATTCATTGATCCATTATTACTGTTAGTACAAATGATATCTTTGTAGCACTAATGTGCAAGGTTTAAAATTTATATGTTGGAAATAGAGGTTTAGTAGTTTGAATCATGTATCACTTGAATAAATATTCAACAACAAATTTTTAGATTATAAAGATTACAAAATTCTAGGAAATAAATTGAAATCAGAAAATTGTGAAGCTTCAATTAAGTGAAAGTAGAAAATAAGCAAAAGACGAGTTTGAGTAACTTCTTATTACACCTGAGCGAAAGGAGGAGAATTTAACCTATATAGAATTGGTGAAACAAGTATAAGTTTTAAGGGATGGATTGAATTCTGACCTAAGTGTAAGGTTTAATGGATGCATGGAATTGAAAATTGAGTTGGAGAAAGTTCAAAAATAATTTAATAGGTACAAGTGATTTGAAAAAGCTATAGGAAAAATCAAATGTATCATTATTCAAAGGTCTGCAAAATTTTAACTTTGTTGAATGTCGTATCAAAGTTTTAGATATTAATTCATCCTTATCAAGAACCTATTTTAGTGTTAACACTACCCTTTTCTTCAATCTTTTTCTTGCTCTACATCTCATTCACCAAGGAAAAAAATGTTTACTAACTACGTCAATAAATACATATATATACTTTTGCATATCAATGTGATTAAAAAGTTAAGACAAATACAAATAATACTATAAACATATAATTTATTATACTCATACACTTGCTCCATCCACCTTCTCATCCACATTGCATCTCTATCCCTCCATTTCTTTTTGTTTTTCCTAATATTTGTGCCACCCTCTCTTCAAGTCTAGCATATATAAATAAATAAAGTAGTATTGATAATAAATAAATAAATAAATAAATACTAGGCACAATAACATAATGAGCACAAAACAACCTTCGGATGTGATTTCTTGTTGCCATATCTAGTTTTATAAAATATTTAGAACACCTGGATAGTTTTAACATTGAAGAATGATAGGTTAATAAGATATATGAACAATGTTACCATATATTAGTGTGATTTCCCTTTTAAGAAAGATATACAATAATATGTATACCTAATCACCTTCTTGTCTCAATTGTATTAACATGTGGTTGAGTTGCAAAATTTTAAGTAATAATAAAATGATTTTCCAAATGTACTCTTAGAAAAAAATAGTCCATTATTAAATTTTAAAAATATAAAAACTTCATAAAGGAAACCAAAAAAAATTATTCTCAAAGACTTATCTAAAACACCTAAAAAAACATCTTAGAGTATATCCTCAAATCTAATATACAGTTGAAAAAAAAAAAGGGTTCCTTTCTAAATTATATATTTATATATATTATAAAACCAAAATATTAAAATACATGTAACCCATGTAAGCCACGATTACACACTTGATAGACAACTATCTAACCTTGAGAGAATAAATGTTCCATACATATTAAATAAACTTTTATAAAATAATATAATTTTATGAATTCCCAAAGAATAGACACATAGTGTACTCATAAGTAGATCACGAAAAATTAAAAGTACATTATATTCTTGACAAATTACACTCATGGAAAATACGAGAGAGTGAGATCAGAATGTTAATGTGTTACCCTTACCTGATAATGATTAACAATTACCTGCCTTAGTATCTTTAATCTATTACATATTCATACTCTTCTTTCACTTACCATTCTTTTCTGTTAGCATAGTGACGAATTTTTAGTATATTATCTAAATTTCAAAGTAACATTGGATCCAATGATGCAAATTGGCGGGAACATATAATAGTTCGAAATTTGCAAATACCCGATATGATAATTTTTTTATTTAGAATAGGTGCATCTTGAGTAAATTGGGAATGCTCCATTTTGTTTTTCATTACTCAAGATTAATGCATGGTAATAAAGCATGCTATCAAGGAAACTATTTTATTTTTGAAATATTTCAAAAATATTGATTAAGCATTAGGGTTTAAAAATCGTTTCTAAGTTTTATTATTTTGCAATTAACAATATATAGCATTCCATATTCAATATATCAAAAAAACTATAATATCACTTTTTCATGGGAAATGTTGATTTTGAAAAATTCTTGTATCCAATACAAAACAGACCAATGGAACCAATTATCGAGTGAAAAAATTATAACCGAATTAAGTTAGTGGAGACAGGAATATCACAAATGCAACAACATGACAATCATACCGTGTTTTGTTTTTCTCAAAGTCTTGTTGGTTCATCTTATTTTACAAAGAATAAAGAATAAATGGTCTTTAAAATGATGAAACATCATTTAATCTTTCAAATAAATTAACTATACAACGGAACTAAAAAAAAATTGATGCCCAAGTGTGAAAGTTGCAACCAACACAAAGGTTCTTGAATAGGTTAACTATTTGAGTTGAGAAAATATACACAATATTATTTTTATTTATGGTGAAAGAAGGAAAACTAAAGTATAAGCAATAATAGTTAAATTTAACTCTTCATTTAATTAGAGGAGAAAGAAATTAAGGAATGAAATTGAAACTGAGCTTACCGTCTTACTACATTCACTATAGATATTGTCTACCAATTCCATCCAAAGCATATGCTTTTCAATGTTAATTTTCATTATATATACTACATAATTGTGAATAGAACAAGATTAATAGTTGCAATGTAACATAGTTCATGTCTTTACTGTTAATTAGTTGATCAAGGAAATGTGGGGACCACGTTCATCATTTTTCGATAGTGCTTTACTTCAACAATTGTTTCTGCCAATTATCATTATTGTGATCTCCGCATAATGAAAGACATGTTTGCGTAGCTTTGTCCACACATCCATAACTTGCACAATCCATCTCCCTGTATTCCTACCTTTCCATATCTGTATTGCGCACAATGAAAGAAACCTCCACACTATGCACATGTCTTCACCCATCAATGCAAACAGGTGTGCGGAGGAAATAACAAAAACATCCATTCACAATGTTTTGCTATTGTTGTGCGCTTATGAGGTTCCAAGTACTTTACATAAGTGATGGGTAGAGGGGTTGTGTTTAGCATATCTCCATAATTGTGAAAAGTGTGGAGATTTAGAGAAAGGAAAGAGGGGGTGGGGGATGGGCCTTAACAACTTCCTCTACACCTACGCACTTTCACGTAATGTATTAACATTTCCTATCAAATATATGTGTACAATGACAACACCTCTGGATTTTGCATCCACTTTGCATTCAATTTTGTAATTCCTTTATCTAAGAATCAATAATATTATGTACTTCATTCGATGAGATGCTTTCTCTAGTGTGGAGGTGTGAAGGTATTTTCATGATGCTATTGGAGAAACTAATTCTAACCACATGCTAGGTGTTAATTCAGGGGTCATACTATGTTTGAGTTTAGTTTAGTTTAGTTGACTTACGTTTGAGTTCTAATTCATTTATTATTGATGTATCCTATGTAATGTATTTAACTATTTCAGAATATTGAAAAGAGTAACTTTGCTCCACATATTTCAATTTTTAACATGGTATCAGAGCTTGAGATTGCATAATAATCCAATGAGATCACCATTTCAATTTTTTGTACTCACATAGATATAATGATATAATAGAACTGTTTAGGAGCTCGAAGTCGAAAGGAAAAAAAAAAAGGTGCGGCTAAACTTTGACTTTTGCACCTCTGAAAAATGAAAGGTGCAACATAAAGTGCCAAAGTTATGAAATTGAAAATCCTAGAAAATTTCGTAGTCCTTCAGTTAATACAAGTGCGAAGGGTTTCACATCTACTCTACGCCAGGAAGCGTTACAAGAAGAATCTTGCTCAAGCATTTTTTTCCCCTGAGTGCAACATCAGGTTAGAGGCATGAGTGTTAAAAAGAACGTTAGCCGAGTTGCATTGTGAACACCAGACCCATATATACTAACAATGAAAAAGGGTCCCACAAAATTCAATTAGTAGCACAACTCACGAAACTCATTGAGAACAAGAAGTCAATTTGCATAAAGTAGGTCAAGGCATGGTTTATTCGAAAGGAAACATGAATTCTTGTTTGCTCTAAAAGAATTTTTTTAAATCTACTTAAAACAAAAAGCAAGCATGCATATTTTTGAAGAAAGGATTATGATATGTTATTCCCTCATGAGATACTTGTGAACTTCTTTGAAGATATGCACGAGTTCCTTCTTCAAAAAGGAAAAATTTAGAAGAGTTATGTATTTTTTTTAAAAAGGGTGCATGTAAAAGGTTTTAAAAATTCTCATATAGTTTTTTTTTAAAGGGATTTGTTTATATATTATATATATATATTATAAATAAGGGTTTATTAAAAGGAGAAACAAAAAATTGATTGTGGGTATTGTAATATTTAAGAAAAGGAGGGGTTGGTAAAAGATTTTCTAAAAGAAGAGTCTTTGTAATGAATTTGTAGACCAATCTATTTTGTAGAAGCTACACAATAGAGAAGCCACCACATGGGCACAACCACAGGCAGTATGTTTACACATCAAATTGTTTGTTGAGTTGTAGTCAGCCAATGCCCAAAAAATGGGAAAATGAAGAGGTTGAGAAGGTAAAAGAAACAATAGGAGATGTTCGAGATCTATTCGAAAGATTTTAAAGCTAAAATGAAAAGTAATGCATATTCATTATAATGCATAAAGTAATGTGTATATGATAACATCATTCCCCTCATTGCATATGCAAAGACAACCAAGGAGGCTTGGGATACCCTCAAGAGGAATTTTGGTGTAAGGCGGAGTATTCAAGTTGAATATGAAGGTCGATCTATACAAAAATATTGACAATGAGATGAATAGTTTAGAGAATCCCACTTGAAACTGGATGACAATCATGACGGTTTGGTACTAGAAGAAGAGAAAGAGTACATCAATGCTCATGAATCCCACTGCGCTCAACCACTAGTTGATAATGACTGTGAGTAGTTTCTAGAAGAAGGAGAGAAAAAGCACAAAGATGATCGTGGATCCCATTGTGCACAACCGCAAGTGCATGACGATTTAGTGAATCCAACAATAGAGTTTGTTGATCATAGTGAAGTTTCTATTCAAGGAGCCAACATTATGGTGAATCCAACAATTCAATTTGTTAATTTTAAGTTTGATGAAGACCATTTGGCTAATGATGAATTTATATTATGCCAAAAAAAAATAAATCTTATTGATAAATTATTATTTGGTGAGAGAAGCTCAGTTGGGTGTGAAAACCAACTCGAAAAAAACCTCTTTGAAGTACTAGAAGTTAGTAAAGAAATGGAAGTGACAAAGGTAGAGATGGAAGAAAAAGGAGAGAAAGCTCTCATTATAAAGCCTAAAGAACAAAACCAATATGTTTCTGTAAATATTTTTAATCCTAACATGGATTTCCAATGTGCAGGTAAATAAAACGATTATGAAGAAGAATTAAATTTCCTTGAAGCACAACTTGCAACACCATTTCTTGATAAGGTATGCATAGAAGTTTTAGAAATGAATTTTGAAGGCAACATGGATGATGAAAACATTAATGATATTTTCATGTATTAGATTCGTGGAGGGATAATTTTTTATTATAGACTTATGTTGCAGCAAAGTATTGATGATGAAAAGAACACAACAAAGGATGACATGTCACACCAATATACATACAAGATGATTTTTAAAGATGTCAAGGACATGCTTAGACTGTCTGGAATAATAAAAAATTTATACAAACAAATTAAGAAACTAAATTTTATAGCCTATAATGATAAAACAAAGATGAAGCAATTTAGAAGACACACGATTTGGAAGAAAAGAAAAATAAAAGGAAATCTCATTTTTCTTTTTAAGCCTCGTTGAGACTTAGACCAATAGGCATCATATTCTATTTTTTTGTGGTTTTCATTAAGGTGGTGTGTTGCAGAAACCAATTCCAATCACCTGCTATGTGTCAATCTATGTGTCATATTTTATTTTATAATAGTCTAGTTCAATTGAGTTATAGTTGATTTCTAGTTCGGTCATTTATTATTGATTTCTCCTACCTAATCTATTTAACTGTTTAGGAATATTGAGAAGCGTGAACACACTAAACAATTAATGTAATTTATTCCACCTTTTAATGATAAATCAAGTGCATAATAATATCAATAGTGGAGAGCATAGTTAATAACAATTGCTAACTTGAATGAAAATAACATGTCTTAGGTAGTTTGTTAATTACTAACATGGATTTTAGTTATTGAGGAAAATTAATCACTAATAATTAAGTGAAGAAAATTGCTTGATGATGTCCATCGCATACTCTCTTAATGACTAACACAGAGGCTTTGGAAATGTGCATGCCATCAAACTACTAGAGGATTGTTCCATTATTATGATAAATTTTATCAATGGAACATTCCAAAATGTATTGATCATTATGTGTTGGCTAGTTTTGTGATCGATTTTGGTGGTAAAAGAAGAGATCAATTGCAGTAACCAGTATGGTGTACAAGAAAAGCGAAAGCATTCGAGATCCAATTTATGGTTGTGTAGGAATAATCATTGAACTCCATAATCAAGTATCAGAGTTGCAATCACACTTGGCTATAACTGAAGCAAAAATCACCAAGATTCTTCTGTAACATACAAATCTCTTACCCCTTGTTAAAGGATACGATTGTAATAGTGTAGGTTAAAAATTGATGTAATAAAGTTAATAGAGTCAAAATAAGATGAAGGTCATGGGACATGTATTCTAAGATGAATGGTGGGAAAAAAATCCTAGTGGGTGTTCATTTGGTTTATTATGGCGAAATGAAATTAGCAAAGAAAATGACAAATGATTTGAAAAGGCAAAGAGGAATTATTTGGAATTCTATTTATGAAAATAAAGGAAATAGGAATAAAGGAAAGTGAAAGATCAAAGGTTGCATGTGAAGAGGAAAATGAAGGAAAATAAAGGAAAATGAAGAAAATAGAGGCATCATGGATAAAAATGCTTCTGAGGATCAATTCATATGTTAATAAGAACTCTTTTCCCTTTGCATTTATGAGTAAATGAACTTGTTATTATGTGGCTTTAATGGTTGTTCTATCAATGATATTATTCTTCTTATATGTTGGTTATAAGCATGGTTTCATGATGAATTTTAGTTATGGATTTTAACATGTTTTCATTGGTAAATGAATCACTATTGAATGCATGACCTAATAGATGTTATCACAACTATTATGAGAAGGAACTAGACCTTCTTGGTGATTTTCGGATATGTATCAAACCCTAATTTTTAGATATGCATTTATAGCTTGTAGATTACATGTTCACAATGTGTTCAATGAAATGTCTATCATGGTTAGGATTTGTTAGGTAAATTCCTTGATCATTTTTTGTGCTATAGGATATTTCTTGGTGTCATTATTATCTTGGAAATTCTCATTAAGTTTTGGGAAGTGTTTTGGAGATTAGCCTTGAAAAAGTGGCTCAAATCTCGTAGCAACGACACTGAACTAGCTGAAAGATACTGCAGTCTTTCCCTTGTAGGCTTGTGGGAGTGATTAGAGGCTTTCAATAACATGGAGGCCTTGTCATGGGAGTGACTTGGGGTTTATTTTAGTGAAAGGATAGGTTAACTCAGGGGTTGGGAACTTGGAATGGCTGATTATCTCCTTGTGGTCCTATCACACTTGAGGGAGGTTTGTAAAGTGTTGGTTCATCAGTTGCACCTCCTTAAGGTGATCTAGGAGGTCGAATCATATCATAGTAACTATTCATCACATGTTTACGCCGGTGGACTGATAAGATTGGGTAGGTGTGGGAGGAGGATGTTACAAGGTGGTATTACAGTGGGTTCCATTCCCTTTGGGTGATGTCTAGTTTCTATTATCTTTGGATGATATATGACACCACCAAGTGGTATCAAAGCATGGTTCAACACTTGGAGTAGATGGGCAGAATGTGTTTGTTATGCATGTGTGTCGGATGTATATGTGCTTGTTATGTATGCATGGTGGTAGTCATTTTTACAGTTGTGTTTCCATGTAGGAGCTGATTATGTGGTTGTTGGGATGTGCTTATCATGAATGCATGTCAGTTGCATATGCATTTGTTATGCATGTCGTTGTCTAAAGGTTGTTGTGCATGCATTGTTATGGTTATGGTTATGCATGAATAGTAGGTTAGATATGCATCACGAGGTATTTGTATGTAGTTGTGTCATCATGGTGTTGTTGATAAGATATGATGCTAAAATGTTGGCTAATATAGAGCAGGAGATGAAAATTATTGGAGTGAAGTTGCAACAATAGATCTCAGGGTAAGAGTAGATCGCCGTACAGGTTTGTATGTTGGGCATGCAAGTATGTTGGTTAATGAATATTATATGAATTAGGTTAATATACATGGTTTTCATTTTATTGTTGTTGTGGTTACATGCACTATAGATGCTAGTGAATCAATGTGGTCATATGTGTGTTTGTCGGATAGTCATGCATGGTAGTTAACATATTTTTATATACATTGCGGTCATATGCATGATGGTTATGGTCATTGTAGCTAAGATATTGATGTTATATGTATCATGCTAATATGGATTAGCCTATGAAAATCACTATGGTTATGATATTTAGGTTCAGATCAATATTTGTGATATTGTGTCATACTAATATGGACTAAGTTGTGTAGATGTGATAGCCTCGCCTGAGATACATTGAGGTATGAGTTTGATGATATTTTCTATTCAGTTTATTTAGCATGGTATGTTTATAGGGTGTTTGAATGTTTGATTAATTCCATGACATGAGTATGTGTCTATAACATTGTATAAAGGAATGAACTTGTTTTAAGATGGTTGTACTAGTAAAGTATGTGTTGTGACAAATGATATATACTTGAATGTAAGTAGGTCATCGTTGTACTGTTATGACAATGAATGTGAGTTGACTGTTGATTATGACATACTTGTTAGTATTGGTAAACGTTGATTTCAAATTAATAAAGATGTCATCTTCATATTTGGAACAAGGGACTCACATTTGGGAACATGTTGCAAGGTATGTGCTTGGTATTAGCATGACAATGTAACATTTGACTTTTTTATATAACTAACAAATGGATGATATGAAAGGAAACAATAAGAGTCAATTGCGGCAAGGAAAAAGGTAGAAGGAAGGAATCATGTAAGAATTCCTTTAGAAATGTTTGGAAATCACAATTCCAACGAATGAGTGCTTTGCATGAAAATGAGAAGTCTTCTTAACCTTGATTTTGTTGAAGATTTTATGGTTATATGCTAGATTAATGAACATGTATTTGAAAAGTCTAAAAGTTTGCTTCTCGTTATAGTTGGATTCGTCAAGGAAATCAAGTTCCTTGAGAAGTGTACATGTTCAATTACAAGGCAACATGTTTTGCACAATAAGGTAGGTAATCAATGTATTGTTATGTTTATTTAAGCACTAATAGCTATGTGTTTATGGAATTATGGTGCAAGGATTTCATGGCAAAAGAGACTGTCGTGGAATCTTGAAGGGACAGATCAACTGGATGAAAGAAGTATGATCTACAACATCCTTAGAAAAGGATGGATAGTGGATAAGGCACTAGAAGAAAGGTTTCTTGGTAGAGTTAGTGTGTGGTTTTCGATGTGTAGTACTATTGTTTTTTATATCTTGTACATATTGTACATTTCGTATCCGTGATGTTTTGTACATGTAGTGTTGTGTATATATGGTGTTGTGTGCATGTTGGATATGTGGTGTCACATACATATGGTGTTGTGCACTTGTTTGATATGCAATGTTCTGTACATATGGTGTGGTGTTCATATTGTACACACGGTGCTATGTGCATGTGGAACTGTGCATATGTTGTACATTGGTGTTGTGTGTAGGTGGTGCTATGTACATGTGGTGTTGTGTACACATTGTGCAGGTGGTGTTGTGAACACGTTGTGTAGGTGGTGCTATGTATAGGTCGTTTCATGTACATGTTGTACACATGGTGTGGTTGTACATATGGTATTGTGTACATATCATACACGATTTGGTTGTATACATGTGGTACTATGTTATGTGTAGTCAGGGTATCATGACATGCGTATTCATTATGTTGTGCTCTTTGTACGTATATGTATGATGTTGTACACTAAGTGTAGGTGTATGTATTGTGTTGTGTTGTACATTGGGTGTGGGTGTATGTACTGTGTTGTATTGTACACCAGGTGTAGGTGTATGTGTTGTGATGTATACCATGTGTAGGTGCATGTATTATGCAATGTTGTATATCATGTGTGAGTGTATTTGTTGTAATGTATACTGTGTGAATGTGTACATGATTAAAGAGCAATGATGGAACTAGTTGCTTGTTAGGTGTGGCTACTGACCCACTGTGTGTACAAAAAGAGAAAAACATTGATTCAAGGATAAGTATTAGTATTTTATTTCAGTTTTATTAAGCACGTGATCTATGATTCTAATTTATAATGGTTACATGTGATCTATGATTATGGATTATGATTACTGCATGTGATTCATGATTCTGATGTATTATGATTATGTTTTGAGCTAACTGAGTGTGATATGTTTATACATGATGGTTTGGTCAAGAGCTGGTTTGTCTTGTTGTGACAAGAAGTGCACATAAGTGCAAGTGTACCTTATTGACGAGCCACCAATGAGGTATGATTTGGATTTATTTCAATTCATTTTAAACTAATGGGAATTATGTGTTTGGTACAGAAAACCATGGAAATTTCCACACTCAGTGGTTGAAACTTATTGCAAGCATTAGCAGCAACAACATAAGGAATTGGAACAAGCATCAATATGTTGGTAGAGTAGTAAGGAGTAGGGCCATTATGGGACATTGGTACCCAATAGTGTCCATTGATTTCCATGAGCATTCTATGACCGATATGATGGTTTTGAGCTAGGGATATGTGTGACATTAGATAAACCAATGTTCCCCATGTTTTTTGTGACATGGAATAACTGCCTCTTGTGGATCCTTATCTCTGGCGATACGATCATTGACTAACACCTATGGGTTTTTATCTAACAATAATTGTGATTCCCATCAAGTGGTATCATAGCATAAGTCATGCGTTCGATACACACCCATCCCACGTTGGGGGAGAGATTCTTGGACATTTTGATAAACCAACATTCTCTTTGTGTTTTCTCACATGGACTATTTGCCTCTCAGGGATCGTTATCTCTGACGATGAGATCATTGAATAACACCTGTGGGTTTTGATCTAATAGAAATCGTGATTCAAACCAGGATATACCTTGTTTTTTGTATCTTCTTATGCGAGGAAACCTTGAAAAAGGATGGATCACATGAGAAACGGGACATCAGGGAACTCGGAAGGTGAGTGACTGCACAAAAGGGGGTGACTAGGTTTCTCGAGGGACTATGTAGCAAAGAAGGAAAGGCTAGGGATGGATTTGTTTTAGTCATTAGCATTTCCAGATGGAGTCAAATGCACATTAGAAGTGTTGCCTTGAACAATGAGTCGGTAATTGTTCACTGTGAGGAAAAGTGGTGCTAGATTGTAGTGCTAGACATTGGATGGAGGTTTGCATTTGGCAGTGGATTCTAAACTTCATGGGAAGGAGTTGAATCCTGGTACTACTTTTGAGGGTGGAGGTGTGAGCCTATGGATTTCTTTGTTGATTGATATGGGCATCATATCCTTTTATTTGTTGGTTTAGAAAATGTGCATATGTATATGTGTGTATATTATTGTAAATACAATATCAAGTTGTGGTTATAAAACTCCATAGACAGCATGATTATTCGTTCGTTGAAGTAAATGTGTATGGTTATATATGTGGTTCATATTGTAAATAAAGCCATGATTTGTGTTATAAGGATGTAATAAGCGGTATAGGTGTCATGTTGTTATGTTTTCCATGTTGGTTTGATTTCCAGTAGGTTGTTAATTGTAAATACCGCAACGAGCTAATTTATGAAGCTTGCTATGCAATATGTTTTATTTTTCAGTGATCTTGCTAGTTCTAGGTGTCATTGAACACCATGGAGAGTGTTTCGCTAAGGGGGAGGGGTTTGTAATAGGACCGCGTTAAAAATTCATGTAATAGACTTAATAAAGGAAAACTAAGAGAAAGGTCATCGGACATGTATCCCAAGATAAATGGGAATTAAAACATCTTAGTGGATGTTCATATGGTTTGTTATGGCTAAAGGAAATTGGCAGAGGAAATGAAAAAGGCTTTGAAAAGGAAAAGAAGAATTATTTCAGATTTTATTTATGAAAAGAAAGGAAATATGAGAAAAGGAAGGTGAAAGGTCACAGGTTGCATGTGAAGAGGAAAATGAAGGAAAATAATGGAAAATGAAGAAAATAGAGGTCTCACAGATAAAAAGGCTTTTGAGGATCAGTTCATGGACTTTTCACAATTTTGGGGTGGAGCTCTCTCTCCATTCTCTGTCGCACACACAAAGGATTCTTTGAGCACTATAGCATTAGAGGAAGGAAGGCAAAGGAAGAACAAGAAAGCAAATGTAGGCAAATATTAATCAAGGAAGAGTGGATCAAGAGATTATAGCTTAATTACTTGCACATACCTAGCTACCTATATTATTTACTTGCTAGTTTTGGCATCTGCATGATACATGCATGTGTGTTTTTGGTTCTCTTGCTATTACTGCCTTTGTTTTTTCCAACTGTGACAGTGGTTTTAAACCTTTCCTTGCCATTTCTGGTAGCCATGGTGTGATGAGGTTTCTCTTACTTGGTTGACTTGGATTGCCAGATGGTTTCAAAATTGAGTGGGGTGGACTGATGAAAAACATAAGGTCTAGGAATCCCTTGACAAGTAATGGTAGGATACCCAATAAATCCTAGAAAATGGAGTCTCGTTGGGCCTAGGAATCCCTTCACTGGTAATGGTAGGATACACAGTAAATCCTAGATAGTGGAGCCTGATTGGGCATAGGAATCCCTTGACCTGTAATTACGGGCTACACTGTAAAGCCTAGAGGGTGGATCTTTGTTGGGCCTAGGAATCCCTTGACCGGTAATTCCATGATCCATGGTAAAGAATAAAGGTGGAGACAAAAAAAATTGATCATGGTTTAGGTGGAAATATTCGAAGGAATCAATGCTTGTTTAGGGCCTAGTGATCCCTTGATTGGTATATGGCGGGATTGCAGTAAAGGTTGTAATGTATGTTTTTTTTTTTGGGCCCAAGAATCCCTTGGAGATACACGGTAAAGCCTCATGAGGCATTGATGGATTTTGTTATGATTCCCACATTCATGCTTGGAATATGGAACATGGGTGATTGGATGAAAGAAATATTTGGCTCAACCCAATCTATGGTTAGGTGGTATGTGGATGTCCCTTACTTGGTTGGATTTGCATATATTAGTAAGATATTTTTTTCTCTTAGGTATGATGTGTAAATATATTTTTTATTATGGTTCTTTAATGGTGGATCTATCATTATTAATATTCTGGTTATAAGCAGGGTTTCATGTCAAATTCTGGTTATGTCTCTTAACATATTTTGATTGGTAAATGAAAGGGTATTGAATGCATGAACTAATAGATGTTATTGAAACTATTATGAGAAGGTATTAGACTACCTTTGTGATTTTTAGATAAGAATTAGACCCTTATGTTTAGATTTGCATTTATAGCCTATAGATTACATGTTTAGAATATGTTCAACAAAATGTCTGTCATGGCTAGACTTGGTTAGGTAAAGTTCTTGATCATGTTTTGTGTTAGAGGCTTTGTCTTGGTGTCATTTAATGTCTTGGAAAGTTTCAACATGTTTTGGGTTGTGGTATGGAGACGCCCTAAAAAAGGCTCAAATCTTGAGGTAACAAGGCACAAAATTGGCTGAAAAAACTGAAGTATCTCGTTTGCAGTCTTGTGGGAGAAACTAGAGGGTTTCAATCATATGGATGGCTTTTCATCTAAGCAAATGGGGGTTTAGTTCAGTTAAAAGCTAGGTTAAATCATGGGTTGGGCACCTAGAGTGGTTGATTAGCTCTTGGGTCTTGTAGCACCTAACAAAGGTTTGTAAAGTGTTGGTTCATCAGTGCCACTTCCTCAAGATGATCTAGGATGTGAAAACATATCATAGTAACTCTTTGTCACATATTTAATCCCGTAGAATGGTAAGCTTGGGTAAGTGTGGGAGGATGTGCGCAAGCCCATCTGTTGTAGAGAGTGTAGATCCTCTCAAATTATGGAAGCCATCATATACATAAGATATAATGAACCTTAATTGAAAATATTGAGGCTATGTTTATGTAAGTAGGTGAAAACATTTGATATCCTTGTTTTAGACAAATTTAAGATTATATATCAGTAAGAAATTGAAAACACTTGATGTCCTTAGTTGATAGAGTGCAACTGTTTTACACATATGTACATTGCCAGGTGTTCTATTCAATACAATAATGATATCATGCTTCCATTAGTAACATTTGATTTTTAGCTTTCTGTCCAAAGCATTAACACTGTCATTTTTTGTAACCTTTTTATGTTAGAGCTTCTATCATTGTTTAAATTTTTATCAAAATTTCAGAGTATTTAAAATGAAAATTAATGTTTCAATTTATACCTTTGGTGGAAATACATTGTATGATTTTATCGTTATGTGGGGCTTTATTCAAGCAGTTAAGCTTAGCATCTTTGCGCCATAAATTTCTTCACATCTTATTATCAAGGCACTGCTCTACATTAAAAACATTTGATATCCTTATTTTAGACAAATTTGAGATTATCTATCTGTAAGCAATTGAAAACATCTGATGTCCTCCTTACTTGATAGAGTGCATCCATTTTACACATATGTACATTTCCAGGTCTTCTATTCAATGTAATAATAATATCATGCTTCCACTAGTTACATTTGATTTTTAGCATTGTGTCCAAAGCATTAACACAATCATTTTTTGTAACCTTTTTATGTTAGATATTCTACCATCATTTAAATTGTTATCGAAATGTCAGAGTATTTAAAATGAAAATTAATGTTTCAATTGATACTTTTAGTGGAAATACATTGTATGCAATTCTCATTATGTGGAGCTTTGCTCCACTAAATTCAAGCAGTTAAGCTTAGCACCTCCGCACGATAAATTTCTTCACATCTTATTATCAAGGCACTGCTCTACACATTAAATTTCTATGATCTTTCCCATAAAGGCAATAGCATCAATGGTCGCGTGACTACCATTTCGAGTCAACATAAATTATCAGGAAATTCTATAAGTTTCGAAGGTACAAAATTGATGGTCAATTCCCTCTGTGTTTTTATGATGTTTTATATTCATACTTATTGTCATGGTTATTAATCATTTGTATTTTTAGTTATAATCTCCACGAATTGGTTGGTGTAGAGGTGACAACTTCCTGTCATGAGGCAACAAGTAGTGTAAGTTATTCCACCTTTGATCGATAGAGTAAGTGTGTAATGTTATAAATAGTTGGGAGCATAGTTTACAATAGTTCCTAGTTTGAACGCAACACATGTAAGGGAAACTTGTTAAATATTAGCATGGGTTGTATCTTTAGAGGAAATTAATCACTAATAATTAAGTAAAAAATATAGACTAACTATGGCCATCATAGACCTTCTCAATGGCTAACCCATGGCTAATTTGCAAAGGTGCAGAGTTTTTTTCTAGACCAACAAATTCACATAGTTAAGTTTTGTACCTCCGCACCATAAATTTCTTCACATCATATTATTTAATCATCTGTATTACCTCATATGAATTTGAGAATTCAAAATCATGGTGGTATATTTTGTTAATTATTTATTTAAAAAAGAAATTTATGTATAGAAAAGTTGAAAATATAGAAACTCTTTCACAGAGGAGGAAATTAATCTGTGTAACTTAAAATTTGATTCAATGGAAATGAATGAGTGGGCAGTGCATAAAAGAAGTGATTAGAGGAAAGTCAATTGGTTTGCAAGAATGCAAGATGATGATGCCAATAAGAAAAATGAAATGTAAAATTTCATTGATTATACTGAATTCATTCACTGCTTACACAGAAACAATAATAAATATGAAACTAGTAGACGTATGGAATAATTATAATTATAATTTCTCGCTTACTCACCCTAATAATTCAATTAGAAAAATGAGTTCAATTAATGTGTCACCACACATTGAGGAATTTTGTTCGTGTTGAGCGTGAAGGTGTGGAGAACTTCCCTACATGAGAAACCTTGGCACATACTGATGTATTCATATAGATCCATTAGATTTTGTGCAGTCTATGTTTCTCATTATTTGTAGACATAATTTGGTATCTTTCTCGTTATATGCAAACATAAATCGGTATGTGTCCTTGTCCATAGATGGGTAAACCTTGTCTTTGAGAATGGTAGTGTTGTTGGTTCTCAAACCAAAAGGAACACATATCACAAAACTCTGCCCACCTTTGTGAAATAAAAATTGAACAAATCCATGATCCAACTATAAAATATTTGGTACATGACGGTGTAAAATATTGATGTGGATTTATTGAGAAAAGAAAAAAATAAAGAAATGGCGCAAGATTGTGGAGGTGCACCTCCCTCTGTACTCTTTAACTTCAATATGAAGAGATCGTAACACATTATATTGAAGGTCAATGAATGCAATAGTGCTTCTTAATCTCTCCACCTAAATCATTAGGCTTTTTTATGTCTCCACTTCTAAGATTTATGGTTTATCCCTTGATTAATGGTCAAGGGATTCTTACAACCAACAAAACAGCACCTGTTAACTAATCCTTCAGGATTGTTATTGTATAATGTGTAATTACTTTTACATTCCGTTTTTACGGTTAAGAAATTACCGAGACACAATTGTCTCAAACCTGGATTTCACATGTATAAATAAGTAATTTTATCATTAATATGATGTTATTTCATTGTGCTCTTTCGCTGTGGAGTTTATTTCAGCTTGCATAGTGGTATTCGATCCCGGTCGAGTTGTTTCTAAACTCCATGTATTTGAATTCTATGGCGTAAAGGAGATGCAGAGCATGAAGACTGTGAAGATAGAGTGCAACAAAAGGTTAATCCAGCGGAGAAACGAAATGGGATGCCCAAACTATTGAATCTTTGTAAGTTTTGTATCTTTCAGCCATAATGAAAGACGATTGGAGAAATTCATTGGCATAATTTTTTTTTTTAACATATCCTTGGAAATCAAGACACATGTTGGTGTTTTGAGTGAAAATTTCCAAGACTAAGTCGAATTCTAATAATTGTTGAATTTTTTGTTAAAAGTCTCAGTGCCATGCATCGAAGGGGCACTTGTTATTTTAATTTTGGGAGGCTTTATTTGCATTTACTACATCAAAAGTGAGTTTACTTATAGTGAAATTTTTGAAAAATAGTATTTTCATTTACTACAGTAAACAAGAGTTTAATCACAGTATTTTCATTTACCACAGTAAACCTGAGTTTAATGACAATAAAATTTATGAAGGATAATAAAATACATTTACTACAAATCGGAGATAAATTATATATATATATTAATATATATATATATATATATATATATATATAATATATTATATTATATATTGTGGTTTGAATTAAATTTTTAATTGAAGAGTGGTCAATTTTCTAGCAAAATAAAATTTTTGCAGGCTAACAAGATTTGAGCCTATCTCTTTGCTAGGTTATTTTTTAAACTTACAATTAAACGACAAAGCCAACTTTGTTTGAAAAAAGAGGAGAAATGAATTTATATGTTTTCAAAAGTATTGCATATATTTTGAATTTGAAAGGATTTGAAGAATACTTGGTTTGTTAACAATTATGACTTCAATAGTTTCAATAGTTGGAGTTGTTCTTAATGGAAAGAAAAATTATCAAGAGTGGTTTAGAAAGCTTAAAAGTTCCCTTGTTTTTAACGATTTGTGGGAATCTTTTGAAGGCAAGAAGGATAGTGATGGAAACAAAAATTTACGAGAGCTACTTGATAATGAGAAGTAACGTGCAATTTGGGAGGCAAAAGACAACAACACATAAACATTGATAATTGCATTGGTGACAAAAGATGTAAGAAGATATATTTTTTCTTATGGTACTGAATTCGAAGCATTAAAGAAGTTGAAATAATTGTATGATTCACACGCGTAACTGAAATTATTCAGTTATTGTTAAAGTTGTTTAATTTGGAGATGAAGGATAATGATCCTTTGAAAAGTGCCTCTAAAATAAAAGCCATTTTCCATGATATAGAAGCGAGTGGAATTAAAGTAGATTTAGGACTTACAACTTTTATAAAATTCCTTCACCCTATCTATTCAAACTATTTGGAATCTCTCCAAGCTAGTGGGTATTTAAAAGACATTACATTTGATAAACTAGTAAGAAAAATAGTGGAGAGAGAAAAAGCCTTTGGGAAGAAAGAGGCACCACCTAACTCTAATGTAGAAACTTTGCGCCTGGTGCAAAAGGATCATAAGTCTCATGTTCAAAATTCTAGAGATGACAAAAGTAGTAGAGGTCATGGTAGGAGGAATTATAGAGGTACAGGGGGCAAAAATAATTAAGGAGACAGACAACAAAATGACAAACAAAAAAGGAATTTTAATGATAGACCAACTATCAAATGTTTTAGATGTGGTAAAATTGGGCATACTTCTACTAACTATAAATCCCTTGGGAGAAGGTCAGTGAAAGGAGAGAATAATTGAATGAAAAGAAAGATTAGCCACCACTAGATAAGGGAAAATCATCAAAGTCTGAACATTACATTGTTTCTCACTAGAATTTTAATATTAATGATGCTTTCAACACTACATTTTCTTCATGGCGAGATAGTCATATTTTAGATTCAGGAGCCACGTTTCATATGAAATTTAGGCAATAATTTTTTAACACATTCTGTGATGATATTGATGGTGTTTTTTACTTTGATGACAAGTCCCATATTAAACCATTTGGAATTAGGTATATTCGTTTGAAGATACCGAATCTTGTATATTATGTTATACAATGTGTACTTTATATTCCACAGTTTCAACGAAATTTGATGTCTCTGATCCACATTTGGCAGCAGGGGCATTCTATTCATATATTTGATGACATCATCGAGATAAGAAGATCATATGATGATGCACTTATTATGACTGATGTAGAAGAATGTACGCTTTTTAAGTTAAATGGTACTACAAATTCTTGGGAAAGTTCTATTTTTTTGCACAACAAAGTGGCATGTTGTCTCCTAGCTTGTTGTGGCATGCTCGATTTGGTCATATCAATTATGGGAGCATCAAAACTATGAAAAAGCAATTTAATAAAGGTCTTCCAAAATTTCCAAGAAATATTACACCTTTTCATGCTTGTATTATAGGAAATCATTGTGAAAAACCTTTTCATAGTTCTTCTTTTAGATATTCACGAAAATTTGGTCCCATACATTCAGATTTATGTGGACTTATGCCTATTGCAACTACAAATGGTAATAAATATGTGCTTACATTTATTGATGAGTACTCGATAATGTGTTGGATGTATTTTTCGAATAATAAGTCACAAGTGTTTGAAGTTTTTAAAAATTTTCATTGATGATTAAGAATGAAACTCAACAGAATATAGGCATTCTCAGAACTAATAATGGTGGTGAGTACACTTCTCATGTTTTTGAACAATATTTGAAGGGTAATGGAACCCAACATCAGACTAACATACCTTGTAATCGACAACAGAATGATGTTGCATAACATATGAATAAGACTTCGCTTAATATGGTTAGATATACGATGTTCTTTAAGAATGTTAAGTTAATGCTTTGGGGACAAGCAGTGCTTTGTGAAACTTATATTCAAAATTGTTTTCCTTCTTTTGTCATCAATAATAAATCTCCTTATGAAATGTTGTATAATCGTCTTCCTATTATTCAACATTTCAGAGCCTTTGGTTCTCTATGCTATGCATTAATTCTTAAACATCAACACAACAAGTTGAATGCTAAAAGTCACAAATGTATTTTCTTGGGATATTCTGCTACTTCCAAAGCTTATAGGTTGTATGATGTGGAGAAAAAGAAGTTCATTCTTTCCATAGATGTTATTTTCCTTGAGTTAGATAAAAGTTAAATGTTTATAAGAAACTGACTCATTTGGAGAAATTTTCATCTAAGAAGTTCTATTTTGAATCTGATAATGATGTTCCACACACTGAAATGGGGGATTCCCATTGTGGATCAGTCTATGGTTCTTCCATCTTTGACTTATCAAAATGTTATTGTTGAAGAAAATTTGGATGGTAGTAATGTTTCTGCAGGACCAGAAATTACACTTGAAGAGCCTCTTCTTGAGCCTGTGTTGCAAGATGAGCAACCATCACAAGCACTTCAGTAACCTTTACGAAGAGCTCCAAGTGCTCGAAAATTTCCAATGAAGTATAAAGTTGATTCAGGTAATGTTTCTCATGACTTTGAGTTCAAACATTGTACAATTAGTGAACCTAATTGTTTTGAAGAAGTTGTTAATTCTGATGAATGGAAGGATGCAATGCAAAAGGAATGTTATGCACTTATTAAGAATAGAACTTCGAGGTTAGTGGATCCTCCTACAGGTTTCAAACCCATTGGTTGAAAATGGGTGTATAAGATCAAACACAAAGTATATGGTTCGCTTGATATATGCAAGGCAAGACTTGTAGCAAAAGGCTATGCTTAGAAGGAAGGTGTTGACTACACAAAGACATTTTCTCCTACAACAAAATGGGGCATGATTAGAACTTTTCTTTCACTTGCAACTCAGAAAAGTTGGAATATACACCATATGGATGTCAAAACAACTTTTCTGAATGATGGTTTGAAGGAGGATGTTTATATGTTTTAGCCTGAAGGTTTCTATTAAAGGCAAAGAGGAAAAGGTATGAAAATTGGTTAAGGCTTTGTATGGACTGAAACAAGCATCTCGTGCATGGTATGAAAAGTTAACTGAACACCTTCTCAAGTTGAATTATAAGTTATTTGATTTGGATGATGCAAATCTTTTTGTTAATAAAATTGGGAAGTTAGTTGTATATTTGGTTGTGTATGTAGATGATTTAATGATCACAGGAAATAATAATGACTATATAGCATCTGTTAAAAGAGAATTGTTGAAAGTTTTTGACATGTCATATTTGGTTTTATTACATTATTGCTTAGGGATTGAATTTGGTTAGAAATCCAAATATATTTTTGTTTCTCAGAAAAATTATATTCAAAAGCTATTCAATAGATTTAGGATGTAGGATTGTAATCCCATCACTACTCCTATGAAGCATATTTTGAAGCCTACTTCCACTGAAGGAAGTATGTTTGAAGGTCCAACAAAGTACAGGGAACTTGTTGGAAGTTTGAATTTTCTAACTACTACTCGACCTAACACAACTTTTGTTGTAGGGATACTTTTTAGGTTCATGCATAAGCCATGTCAAGGTCATTCGGATGTAGTAAAGTGAGTTCTCAAGTATTTGAAAGGAACTCAAACATATGGAATCAAATATTCCAAAGTTGTAGATTTCCATCTCATCGACTATTCAAATTCTGATTTTGATGGAGATAAGGAGAATGGTGTCTCTACTTCTAGCTATTTACTGAGCCTTGGATCAACAACCATTAGTTGGAGATCACAGAAGAAATTTGTTTCTATTGATTCTACCATCGAAGCTAAATATGTTGCAGCAGCTCAATCTACAAAAGAAATCATTTGGCTTCACAAAATACTTGAAGACTTGCAAGAGAAACAAAAGGCTTCAACTCTACTACTCATTGACAACTCTTCTGCAACTCAGTTGGCCAAGAATCTAAAGTTTCATGAATATCATTTTGTTGGACAGTATGTAGAGGCCAAAGTTATTCATTTGACACATCGTCCTACTTCATAATAGATCATAGACATATTTACAAAGCCATTGGGACGTGAAAGGTTTGAAAAGTTCAGAATACTACTCAACATGTCAGATGTCCCTTCGGATTAAGGGGGGAATGTTAACTAATCCTTCATGATTATTATTGTATAATAGATAATTAGTTTTACATTCCATTTTTATAGTTAATAAGTTATCAAGACACAACTATCTTATACCTAGATTTCACATCTATAAATAAGTAATTTTATCACTAATATCATGCTCTTTCATTGTGGAGTTTATTTGAGTTTGTACAACCCTCTAGGCTTTACTAGTATCCTTCCATTACCAATCAAGGGCCTAGTAGGATCAACTAAGTTCCACACCCTAGGCTTTATAGGTATCCTCCCATTACCCGTCAAGGGCCTAGGAAGAATGAAGCTCTGCTTTCTAGGCTTTACCCTGTATCCTACCACTACCAGTCAAGGGCCTAGGACCAACGAAGCTCCACTCTCTAGGATTTACCCTATATCCCGCCTTTAATGGTTAAGGAATTCGTAGGTCCAATGAGGCTCCACCCTCTAGCCTTTATCATATAACTCGCCATTATAAGTCAAAATATTCCTAGGCCCAAAGAAGCTCCACCCTTAAGTCACATGATTTAATGTTATAGCCTCCCTAGGCCAAAAGAAGCTCCACCCTTAAGTCACATTATTTCATGTTGTAGACTCCCCTTAGACATGTGTTGTAACACTTCCCATTGGAGGAAGTTCTATTATTTCACGGCCTGTTGGAAAACATATTACCATTTCATGATTAACACCAGGTGTGTCTTCTCCTATATCACATAAGCATTTACGGAAGAGGTGTACATAGAAATAACAATAGTTTGTTTCCATAATTGCTAAGGGTATAGAATCAATTTGAGATGATGGATTCCTCGTCTTTTGCATCATAACTCTTCATAAGAAATATTATTTGATATCAAACTTTGAAAACAAACGATATGTTTTGAAGAATAGTATTAGTCACACTGCGATAGTTGTATGCAACTAAGATACAAGAAGTAAGTCACATTAATGATAATAAGTTCAAAATACATCACATCCTTGTAGCTTTACAATAATAAATTGAATTTGAATGTTATTTATCTATAAAATAGTTATATTTTTACTTTTAATTTATATATATTTTTAAATTAAAATGTTAATAAAATTGGATTATACCACAAACAATTTAACACACCTCATAAATATAATGTACACATTCTACATGACATTAATACAACACTATGACACTAAATAATCCATATAATTTTTATAATTGTATTATTCAATCAAATGACACTAATAATCTAATATAGTTGTATCCACTCAATTATATGAAAATTTTTATATCTCAATGAATTTGATATGCAAAGTTAAAATTGAGGGCCCAATTAACATTAAAAGCATGTATGATTCTAAATGCAAAGTGCAAAGTGAAAGAACGAGTAGCCAAAGTTAAAATTGAGGGCCCAATTAAAGTTAAAAGAATATGTCTAATTAGATTTTGAGATTCTAAATGCAAAGTGAAGAGTGAAATTCTTAGTATATACTAAGTGGAGATAAGGAAGAAGTTGGATATCACTTTCTTCTAACCTTCGATTGAGACCAACAACCTTCACACTTATTCACACTTTTGCACTCTGTCAACAAATTCCATCAAGTTCCTAGATATTTTCAAACACTACCATTAAAATATACTCCACTCATACCTCATCGTAGCTACCCCTACTTAAGACAAGTAATGCAAGTCTACACGTGACACGTAACTATATTTACACATTGATATTGGGTACCCTTCCAAATGCGGAGTGCAGAGGTGTGGAGAAATTTTGTGCGATGAGAAAATTTCCACACATAATAATGTATTATTTATAGATATAGACACATCGGATGCCATCCTGTCTATGTTTCTCATTATATCCATGCATAAACCATTACATATCCTCATCCGTAGGTGGGAAAATCTTATCTTTGAGGATGGTAGTGTCTTTGTGGAGTGTAGAGGTGTGGATAAATTTTGCACGATGAGAAAATTTTCGCACATAATAACATATTCTTTATAGATATAGACACATTGGATTCCATCCCGTCTATGTTTCTGATTATATCCATGCATAAACCATTAGATATCCTCATCCGTAGCTGGAAAAACCTTATCTTTGAGGATGGTAGTCTCTTTGCCTTTCAAAATGAAAGGAATGCATATCACAAAACTCCATCCCATTTTTAAATTAAAATTCTTCAACAAATCCATGATCCAATGGTAAAATCTTTGCTACCTGATGGTGTAAAATATTAACATGGATTTACCTGAGTAAATTTTTGCGACTGTAAAAATCCTTAACACACAATTTATCTTACCAAAGAACTGCCACGTTGAAAATCAAATTCCAAGAGAAAAAGAAAAGAAAAAAAAAAACTAGAAGTTCTTTTATTGTATTGCTAAAACATTGACTCACGTTTAAGGAAGAAAGAAAAAATTCAGCTAAGAACATCACTCTAGTATGTGTGTGTGTGTGTGTGTATATATATAGGAATATGGAGTTACCCTTCTCATATGTGTATCTCATTTTGCTCCATCTCTGTGCCTATTTTTCTTTGAATGTTTTTAGTAATATAAGATGGAGGATATTTTCCTACAAAAGGGCGAAGTAGGAATACATAAAGCCAAGTGAATAAAAAAGATGGTTATTAATGGAGAAAGAACATTATTGATCATAGGGAAGAAGAAATAATATCTGTGGAAGAAGAAAGCTAATAAAACAGTTCTACATAATGAATAAAATTGAGAATCCAACCCTAAGCTTTGAAGAGATCACGACTTACAATCCCCATCTGAACTACTATAGAAGTAAGTATAGGAAAATGATGCTTTGCATATTTTTATTCCTCTGCATAGATTTAATGAATTATAGGAATTTAAAATCAACCCAATCAGACCTTGACTTTAACTAGGGAAATGGGAAAAAATATTGAAATAATTGTACAATAACCATATAGTAATATTCAACTTCATTACATAAATCAAACACTATAAGTAGTGAATAATTATAATGTAGAGTGCAAACTACAAAGGATGAAAGATTTTGAAATATTCTTCCTCGTTCACACCTCCATTCTCCGTACAATGTTTTCAGTGGATATTTGTTCAACCTTCCCCCCACAAACCCCTTCATTTCTTCCTCTTCACCTCCACACTCCACACAACTATGGAGATTTGTTCAGCCACCCTCTGGCCACCACACCATTTAGTTTCTTCCTCTGTACCTTCGCACTCTGCACAACTATGGATATTTGTTAAGTCTCCCCCCTCCCCTTTTTGCACACCTATGTAAGGGACCTGGAACTCCATCAGTTGTGGTATAATTAGGCGGAGAAATACTCGACGACATAATGGAAACTCACAAAATTAGACCTTTTTTTTATATTTTAAAATGATTTGTCAAGAAATGAAAAATACCAAAAATAAATAGCCCTCCACCACGGGAACTATGTCCCATCACAAGTTGTTCAAGCAATCGAAAAATAGAAATAAGATTATGAAAAATTAGAGAAATAGTTTCGAATTCAGACGGAAATAGAAATATTAATAATTTTCCTTAAAGTTTGGTTAAAATTTAAAAAACATAGCAAAATAATGGAGAGTCAACACTCTTTGACTATGGGCCCATTACTATAGTCACTAGCAAGGAAGCAACTAATAAGGGAGGAACTTGGAGCAAATTAGAATATACAAATAGACAAGAAGATATTATAAAGAAGGTATAGAGAAATTTTCCATGAAGATTCGGTGAATTCCAAAAGGAAATCATTAAACACTGATCGTATCATTCTCATCATCCACCATTTCATGACAATATGGATTTTCTTTTTTGCGGAAAACACCTCTAAAACAAATTGAATGTAACTATAAGGTAGGTTTCTTAGAGGGGTAGAGGGAGAAATCATACTTACAACGTGTTATTTTGGATGAATCATTTAGTTTTTATTTTAGGGGGTGAAAATTGAGTGTCTTTTCAAGATAGATAGAAGATGGATGAATATCTTTTAGTAATTTTTTTAAATAAATATTAGGCTAAGTGTAATAAACCATTTATGCAGAAAATATTAGCCCATTGAAATTTCAACAGTATTAAATTTCATGTGTATATTTTCCACTAAAATTATTTAGCGGTGGTAATCAATTATCTTCCTAATCTAAAGGAAATTGCATTAAGAATAGTACCCACACATGTGGGTGATCACTAGGAAAAATAGACTCTCCTAATTGTTCTATATGTCACCCAAGAACCCTATCATTATCTATACATAGCTATCTATTAGATCCTTTAGTAGGGCTATTCTTTATGCTTTTTTCATATAAATTACCTCGTGAAGGAAGGTGTTTTATCTATCATAAGGTACTTTAATTTTTCTATAATCATGTCATTTCATTTAATGTTAAGGGTATGCTAGTATTGATCATTATTTCAATTGGATGATTGACAACTCTTGATTGTATTATTATTACCAAGCTTCACCTTATGTGTAATTCCTTCCTACTTGTCTAGTATGACATTCCTTAAGGCATTTTATAATGTCTAGGAGGGGCATAAAAAGTAGGTATTGATTGACATATCCTATGTGTGATAATTCACATTACCATTTTCAACTTATGCCTTATTATCTACCTCAAATTTTTTAGTTGAATATTATCTGTCGTCTATATGGATCCCATTTATCCTCATCTTTGTTCAAAGGATATAAAACATCTTCTAGAATATTTTTATGCAGTTGAACAAAGGTTAAAATCCTATATAGCCATAATGTAAGGAAATGATAAAAGACAAAACATGGATGGGACAATATTGTAGTGCATGGACAAAAATCTAGCCTTACCTTTGCACCCCTCAATAGCAATCACCCAAATCATGGAATATCATGATATATTTAAATAAAAGGATATTTGAATGTACCAACCTAATGAGAAATGAAATTCTACATATTTAAGGGGAAATTTATGCATCTATAAAGGCTTGTAACCCAAATTATGTCATTAAAAGAAGAGAAAATCATCAAAATAAAATTTATAATAGAGGGGTGATAAAAAATGCTAAAGAAAATGGGCAACTCAAGTTCCAATATGTCTCCCTCTTAACAATATTCATTCAGGAATTGGAACTCTATAATATGCTACCAAGAATATGGAATTATTCCATGAAGTTGTCCCATTCCATTATATCCTTTCACATGCACCCATTGATTGATGGGTTAGCCTAGGAGCTATTCCTCCCATTAGGGATGGAAGCACCTAATGGGGCGTTTGGATAAACATCCCATATTTGTCTGGTAACTTTCTTACATATCATCATCACAAAAGATATCTCAAGAAAATTCTTGTGTCAAATATTTTTGTTCCTTTTTCTTTAAATGTTATGTGTTATGATAATTTTATGTTTATTTTACCTTTGATGATGATATCAATTGATCTTGAAATTATATTTTAGATGTTGTCTCTGGTGGGCTCTAGTATTACAGCAATAATGCTACAACTCTTGGGACCCCCTTCTTTACATTTATCAACCCGGTAGTTCGTAACAAACTTGGAAGCGATGGTGCTATATGCACAAGTACTATTTCTTTCCACAGGCTGTCACTGGATCAGCTGGCACAAGTCTGCTAGGAGCTTAAGCAAACTTCTATGAGCTCTTAGAAGAAGCTTTTAACTGTGATGGATGAAAGCTAGCTCAAAGGAGGCTAATCTACTTGCAGAAAGAAGCGAAAAGCTGAAAGGAAATGCAAACCCTAGCAAACCCTAGTTTTACCGACTAACCTTACTGGTGCAAGAAAAAGGATGAAAGCTACAGAAATTGATGCCATTGACTCTTGGAAAGGTGAAGTGCATGTGACTAGGCTAATTTTGAAGTGAAATCTGAAAAGGAACATCTTTTTGTATTTTTGAGTAATCCGGTAGAGTTATTATGCATGTGCTTTAACTATTTTTGACGGAAGGAAATGGTGAGGGTGCTTGCAAGAGGTTAGGAAGGTGAGTAGAGGGCCTAAGGGGTCCCTAACAGCCTTCCAAAGAGTTTCACAGTGACCAGACCTTGAAAAACCGCTCTCGTGAGCTTCTATAGGAAGTCTGCAGGGGTTGTACAACATGTTCTACAAGATGTTCCGAAAGGGGCTTTTGGAGGGTTGATGGTGGAAGAAAGGTGAAAAATTGGAAATGGAGGTTGGATGAGGATGTGAAAGGGTATAGGACCTGGTGAATGAGGCTAAGGAGTGATTAAGGTGATTGGATTTGTTCGAGGATGGAGGGAGCAATGATGCACAAGAATGTAGAAATTATGGCAAAGTGAGAAAATGTGGCAAATGAAAGGAAATAATCTGAGTTAGGGGATGGGGCAGGCTGTGCTAATGCAGGAAGGGTAGGTAGGGAGGTATCACAGGGGTTCTACACACTATTTCCCAAAACTGACCCAACAAAGATTATGCAAACCAAATATCTAGCTATTTTGACCTATTTTGACCTAGAAACCAGCAACCATGATGAACATAAATTTATTGGTAGAAAATCATGTAAAATAACTATGAAAACTAAGCAAGAATGGATCTAAGCATGCAATCACATATGGTATCAACTTTTACAACTGAGAATCTAACACTAGCAATTGCATGAAGAAGCAAGAACAGTGTTTTTGTGGCAGAAAGGACACCTTGGTCTCAACTCATGGTCCCGAGGAGGGAGAGGTGAGATCCAGGGTTGCTTGATGGCCTGTTTTGAAGATATATTATGTTACCAACCTATAAAATCACTATGAAACATGAAAATATTTTTCAATGATCAAGAATGACCTAGGTAACCAAACAAGATTTTAATCTACTAGCAGAAATTATTTGAAGGCAACAAAAATGCATAACAATACACAAAGGAGGACCTGGCACTTGGGTTGGGCCTAACCCCAAGAGCTACTGGCTCCTAAGAAGAAGCTCGGAGCTGATGCAAACTGAAACTGATTTCCATTACTCAAAAAATATCCATGTCACCAAAATGTTTTACAGCAGAAGCTTCAAAATGGGCTGAGAAACAGGGCAACACTAAAGTGCAAAATACAAATGTTCAAAAAGTAACCCATAAAGGTTGGAAGCCTTCCTATTTATGCACTACGAGGACCTCCAACAGCCGTCCTCAACTCAAGGGGCTTGGTTGCTAAAAACTGCAAGTAATCAGCCACTTTTACAAACGCTGCTCGGCTGCCCTTGGGGATCATCTTTGGTGTGCTGCTGAACTTTGAACTGATGGTGGGGAACTTGAGGAAGGGTCATTTAGTGTAGGATACCCCCTTCCTACAAATCCTTAGCCTTGTCCCCTCGTACTTGGCTATCAACTGGCTCATAAATGCTTGACCTTGGTCCAAAAGATGTCCAAAAATCTGCAATAAGCACGTATTAGACTTCATGGGCAAGTGACTATTCTCATTCATTTAATTAACATAAATATACCCAGAAGCATGCATAAACTATGAAAAATGGTGGATTAATGGAGAACAATAGGAAAAATGAGCCCAATAAGTTACCCATTTTTTGGGCTCATCAGTCTCATGGGTATAATTGATGATCCCTTAAGAGATGGTTCAAATTTCTCAAGGAATTTGATGAGGATGTGTGGCCCAATAGAATGGTACATATACAAACATTTATCACAACATTGACCAACTTGGGATGATCATTGACTTTAGAATGGATTCAAAACAAATATTTGTCACCTTCTCCCTCTCTCTATAAGTTGTAATGGCAATTAAAGAGGCTAGGACATCACAAGAATTTATGATCTAGCCTAGTGAGTCGAAGACACCAGCAAGATGGCCTTGTGCCTAAATAGTGGATGTTGTCTTGTTCTTGGACATTATTATCAATGATGATTACATGTGACTACTTTAGAGGGATGGAACTATTCCTCTTAATGATTATGTCATTCCCTAGGGTGAGGATTCCACCCTTGAATTACTTAGATAGGTGATATGGTTGTTATCTATGATGGCTTAAGGTTGAGGATAGATATGGCTTGGGAGTGCAACTTTTATGTTCATGATTAGCCTTGGGGTGAGGATCACTCTTTGGCCCATTTAGAGCACATCGCTTTAGGCATATATTTAGGTATGGAAGATGAAATCATGATTTAAGGACATTTAGCTCAGATGTGTTGCTTAAGAGGAAGATGTATGCTATGTTATTTATGTCACACACCCAAAGATTAGCATATACCATGGTAAATTTCTTTTATTAAAAATACAGTAAACTATATTAACATTACTATGTTCGATACATTTACTGGGAATTCTGATAATATAAATTAATACATATTACATGGTTTATGCAACAATAGTATATATATCCAGCTCGTTGGTAAATCATTATGCAAATAATACAATACATTGTAAATCTTGATTAAGGACCCCAAGAAGGTGGATATCTACGTGGTTATTTACTTTGGCAAGTACCTTTACATGGTTCACGGTATCCCATTGTATCTTGAAAATTTGATATGTATTGATTGTATGACATTTGCATTTATTGTTGCTTTAATGGTCTTGGGTTGTGAATGCCCTAGGGCCCAACAACGACATCTAGACCTCCACCTGATCAGACAGTCGATGTTTAGGCTTAATGGACATAGTTTGAATGGCATTGGCAAATTTATCATTTATTGTTTTGGTGAAGCTTGCCTACTACTCTGGTGTTTTGGCAGCCTTGTTTTGGTAAGGGGTTTTTTCTCTGAGCTCTTAATTTTTCGTGGTTACTAGCTCATTTTCTGTTCTTCTGAGTTGCTTGCTAGTTGTAGTGGTCATCCTCTGATTTGCCTCTTGCATTAGAGGGAGGGCTAACCTTCATGAATTCATCATACAAGCATGTATATTTTTCCTTCTTGTTTTTCCTCTGTTACTCCTCTATTGTTCATTTAAATTTCATGTAGGTGTCTATCTACAAACTAATTCCTGCTTGTTTATTTCAGGCTACGCTAACTCTGGTGCTGGGCTCTTAGGTTCCTTTCTACCACTACCATGATAACGGAGCCTGCAGAATACTACTAGGTATGCAGTTTCCACCGGATTGGCCCTCAGGCTTTTCTTCTAAGTGTTTACAATTTTGGCTTGCTGTGTTCGGTTCCAAGTGTTCTCATGATGTTAAGCTTATTTGAGTGAGGATTTAACTGGATTCACCCTTCTAGGGTATCTGTCACTCATAGCTTTAGAATGTGTTATCGGACAAGTTCTTGTACTCAATGTTTGTTTTGTGGCCTATGGCTTGGATACATTTTTATAAAGAGACTTTGTTTGCCATTAATTGAAATTGTTAATACTATGTTGCTGGGAGCAATGCATATACATGTATTTTCAATCATAAGTTTAGTTTCTTTTCCACTAGCAGTTTATTGTCATGCAGTGAGTTAGAGTTTAAGAGTTCTCAGAAGCCCTCTGTTGACTCAGAAATGGGAATATTTAAGTCTAGTCATGCATAGACAAATTCCTTGGTTTGTTTTACTGTAATGAGGACAATTGTTGTTATGCTCAATATGATTTATTTGTTTGCGGTCCTTCCTATATCAATTTCATCGATGCATTTAAACCCTACTAAACTCTAGGTATATGCACCATTTGTAATTGCAGGTTTAGATATTGTTAAACTTTCCTTGATTCCTGTATCAGAGTGTAATTATTGTTGGCTATAAACTCTGTTGATTAACTAGGATGGTTATAATAATGTTTGTTTATCAATTTGATTGTTCTTTATTGGAGATTGTATTCGATTGTTTCTTCTTTGTTTCCTAAATTCACTTTCTCTTTGCTATAGTTATTGTATATTGGAGAAACATAAATTATTCATAGAAACAATTCTCTGTTTTTCTTAATTACAATGACTCGATGCGATAGAAGTTTCTATATCATAAATAAACATAAATCATACATCCAGAACACTATCTTTCTATTTTTAAAATAATAGTATGTTCCTCCTGTTGTGGTTCTTTTCTCATTAACACTCAATGAACTTAACAAACTAGTTATTATTCAAAAATCATACTAGTAAGAAGTTCTTGCTAAACTTGTAAATGAAATTACATAGATTTACTTATCTAAATTTCGTCCCTACAGATGAACTGGATTAGAATTTTTCTTATTAATTGCCTCCCAACCTTGAGACCCTACTATCCACTTCAAGTGTACCCCAGAGCTACACTTTCCAGGTTTTTGTCTTCAAGATTTTTTGTTCGTGAGTAAAGTAGCTATTTGGTCTTAAACAGACATAGCCCAAATAGCACTGCCCATCACTACAACCCAGTTTCTCTACTCATTGCTCCAATATCTTTTTCTTAGGTCTCTCAGATGCCCCCTCATCCTCTTCATTCCTGGAATAAGATCTTCCTTCTGGATGTAGTTAGGGCTTGGGTAAATACCCAACCTAACTGTTCTTTTTGAATAAAATGTCATCCCTTGATGTCTTATTTTCATTTAAATTAAACTCCTTAATTATTGCCAAGATTCCAGTAATTCATTTTTATAAATCAAAACATAATTACTATTTATAACAAAGCTAACCAATGTTTAGTTTGTCAAAAAAATGTAGTAAAATAAATATTTACAGATGTATGGGGGACATTACATCTTCCCCAAGATTAAACATTGTCTGGATGTCCTTCGGTTGGAAATAACCCAGGAAATATCTCTCTGATAGTCCTTTCATCCTCCCAGGTAGCCTCTTCAGGCTCGAAATGCTACCACTAGACTATAACCTTTGTGATAAATCGTCTTTGCAACATTACTTGTCTCCAATCGAGTATAGCCATTGGCATGACAAGGAAATCAACTTTCAGTTCTACCTGTATAGTCTAGATAATTTTTTTTATGTAAGTTTTTGGGAAAATCATAATTCTCTTTTATCGTCCATAATTACATACACACAGACACACACATATATATATAAAATAATTGACGCGGAAAACTTTTAAATCTTCTTTCCTTCACCTGTATTTCTTGCCAGTTTATTATGTGTTTAGGGTCATAAACCTATTTCTTTAAAACTGAAATGTGAAAAACATTATGCATCCATATATGACTTGGTAAAGCAAGCTGATACACTACGGGTCCAATCCGTGCTAAAATATGGAAGGGACCATAGAATTTGGGTACCAACTTGGCACAACCCATCCACTGAAGTGTACTTTTCTTAGCCCTAACACACACATAGACATGATCATGCACTTGAAATTCCCGAAAGCTTATTTTCCAGTCAGCGAAGTTATTCTATCAGGCCTAAGCGGCCTTTAAATTAGATCACACTTATTTGACCATTTCTTCCATCTCTGCTAACATATCATGCCCTAACATTAAATTGTCCTGGAGATTGCCCCAGTTGGAGGGAGTCCTGCATTTATGCCCATATAGAACTTCAAAAGGGCTCATTTATGTAGAAGTGTGATAACTGTTGTTATAAGAAAATTCCATAAGATGCAGATATTGTTCCCAATTAGATGGTTGTTGAATTACATAAGCTCGTAACATATATTCCACCACCTGGTTTACTCGCTCTGTCTGCCCATCCATTTGTGGATGATAAGCAGTACTAAACTGTAGTTGAGTACCTAGCCCTTCAAATAAGGATTTCAAGAATGTTGATGTAAATTTTACGTCGCGATATGAAATTATGGCCTTTGGTATTCCATGCAAATTAAAAATATTCTACATAAATATATTAGCAATCTGCACTGCATTGTAAGTAGATTGTACCGTTATAAAGTGGGCAGGATTTCTTAGCTTATCCATGACCACCATTATTGAGTCATTCTGTTTCTCTTACTTGGGCAGTTCCGTGGTAAAATCGATGGAAAAAAATTCCCACTTCCATTCCTGAATGGGTAAGGTGTGGAGTAGACCGGCTTGGTGGCAATGCTCTATTTTAACTTGTTGGCATTCCAAGCAGTGGGCCAAATATTCAGCCACTTCCTTCTTCATCTCGAGCAAAAAATATTCCTTTCTAAGAGCTGTTAGCAATTTATGATATCCAAGATGACCAACATATGGGACCTTTTGATATTCATCTAGAATTAAATCCTTAATGGCTTTTATCTTTGGTACATACATTCTTCTTTTATAAATCAACAAACCTTCTGAATTTACTTCATACCCAGGCTGTTGAGCCTTGTTGTTCAGAATTTTTGTCTGTTGCAACAAAGTTTGATACTCTAGGTCTTTCATTGTTGTTTCTTTAATTCGATCCTTTAATGTGTTTTTGCTTCACTAAATGATATTTCATGCAAACAATTAGCTTTTCTAGTTAATGCATATGCGACACGATTTTCTTTACCTTTTAAATGTTTAATTTCAAAGTCGAACCCACTCAGCAAATCAACCCAATGTGCTTGTATGGCATTCAAAGTGGGTTGTTTGAAATAATTAGTCAAGCTATGATGGTCAGTCATTAGCAGAAATCTCTTACCCAATAAGTAATGCTGCACATTTTTAAGGCATGAATAATAACTGTCAATTCCAAATCATAGGCTGAGTATTTCTGCTCATGCTCTTTAAGCTTTCTAGATTTGTAAGTGATAACTCTACCCTATTGCATTAATATACCACCTACGCCTTCTTTGCTAGTATCAGTACACACCACATAATGTTTGTTTGGATCAATAATGCTTAATATAGGTGCAGTGGTGAGTAATTGTTTAACTCAGTCAAAGTTGTTTCAACATTCCATACTCTAATTGAAAGTCTTACCTTTCTTTTAAAATGAGGCAATAGGGTATGCTACCCTAGAGAAACCTTCAATAATTCACCTATAACACCCAGCTAGGACCATAAATGATCTTATATCAGCCACATCGCTTGGTACTGGCCACTCCATTATAGTCTTTATTTTCTCTAGGTCCACAACTATTCCTTCCCTAGTAATAATATGACTGAGATATTGGACTTGTTCCTTAAATAAGTCATATTTTTTGCATTTGGCATATAGCTGATGTTCCCTTAAAACTTGTAAAACAATCCAGAGGTGTTCCTTGTGTTCTTTCATTGTCCATGAGTAAATTAGAATACCATCAATGAAAAGTAACAAAAATTTGTCTAAATATTGATGGAATATGTTGTTCATAAGGCACATGAAAGTTGTTGGTTCAATGGTTAGCCCAAAGGGTAGCACAACAAACTCGTAATGCCCATAACGAGTCTTGAAAATAGTTTTTGGTATATCTTCTTCTTTGATTCTAATATGATGATAGCCTGATCCAAGGTCAATCTTGGAAAACACGGTTGCCCCCTTTACTTGGTCGAATAATTCATCAATATGAGGTAGAGGATACTTATTCTTGATGGTCAACTTGTTTAATTGATGGTAATCCATACACATACACATGGTTCCATCCTTCTTTTTAACAAAGATGATTGGGGCTCCCCAAGGGGATGCACTTGGTCAGATGCATTTCTTGTCAAGCAGTTCTTGCAATTGCATTTTCAACTCTATTAATTCAGGTATACTCATACGATAAGGAGCTCGCGATACTGATGCAACCCATGGAACTAACTCCATTGTGAAATCTATATCCATTTTCGGTGGAAGTCCCAAGATTTCTTTTAGCAATACATCAGGAAAATTCTGTACTATAGGTATAGCTTCTATGGTCACAGATTATTCTTTGGAATCAGAATATCCTACTTGAATGGCATAAATCTGGCACCCTTTTCGGATGCATTTGGCCAATTCGGAGGTTGTCATGGGTCTTATCTTTACAGGTCTTATGATCCCTTGAATTTCCTGCCTTTTTCCATCCTCATCAATATAATTAACGATTTTCATTTTACAGTTAAGGAGAGACCAGTTTTTCTCCAACCACTCCATACCGATGAGAACATCATATGAACCTAAGGGCAGCACATTTAAGTCTGCCTTAATAGGTTGTCTGCCTATGTGTAGGAGACAATTGTTGGCCTTGGCCAGCACTCTCCTTTTGGCCCCAGTGGCTATTTGTACCAACCAAGAATTATTAAAATTAACAGTATGAAGGTTGCATTGTTCTATTATTTTAGGGCTAACATAACTTAAGGTAGCCTCTAGGTCAATTAAAATAGACACAGTATGGTTGTAGATTTTATGTTCAAACTCAATCATATTTGGTTGGTAATCTGCCTGGTGGTCCTCGAGAGCAGCATTGATTTTTGGCATGCTCCTTGCCACTTCACCAACCATTGATTCCTCTTGAAACTTAGCTACCTGATCAATTGCCCTGTGATGTGGGTAGTTTTTAACATAGTGAGGCCCTCCACATCCCCAGCACTGTACCTATGGTCTAGCTTCCATTTCCACTTCAGTCCTTACTGATTTCTCATTAGACTTGGCTTCACTGGGGGGTTTGAATCTGGGTGGATTTGTATCTAGATTCCTATTCATCTGTCCTCTAGGAATCTTATTGACCATAAATTTATTTATTTTATGGTGAGAGGAAAATTTACTCCCTTTCTTGTCATTCCATTTCTTTCCTCCCTCATGTTTCTTCTTATTTTGCTAATACCATACCTGAGCCTTGCGTATGACCTCGTGCATAGTCTTTGGATTATTGAACTCAAGGCGTTCCTTCATAAATAGTGGCAGGTTGCTAACAAACAACTGTACTTTAGCCTTTTCTTCCCATATATAAGGGTTGTATCACAATAAGGAGGTGAACTTGGTTATGAACTCATCCATAGATAACTATCTCAAACGAAGGTTTTGAAACTCCTTGGCCTTCTCGTCATAAAATATCTCAGTCAGATATTTTTCTTTAAAATATTTTGGAAACTTATCCCAAGTTACGCTTTTTTTGTTTACACCACGAACTGTCTTTACCTCTTACCACGATAAGGTGGCCTTTCCCTGCAACTAGAAGACTGCCAATTTAGCTTTAAGATTATGATCATATTCGTACAGTTGGAAATACTTGTTCATGTTAATGAGCCAAGCTTCTGCTTCCTCCTCCTGTTCGCCATCAAAAAGTGGGGGTTTGATTTTCCAGAATTCCCCTTGAATTTCTACCTTTCGCTTCTTGTGCTTGTTGTCCCCTGATGCATTTCTAGGTTCTTATTCCTGGTTTTCTTTGTCACCCTCAGTTTCTACCTGTTTTGTATGGTATTCTTGTTCCCTAGTCATATTTTCCTATTCAGGGCTAGGAATTATGTTTCTTTGGTTCTATCTATGTGACATGCTTTTCATGATCTTTTCTTGTTCCAGCACAAGTCGTGCATTATCTGCTTGAAGTCGAGACATCTCTTCCTTTATTTCTTGTACAATTTCTAATATCATGGGATTGGTATTTCACTGTTCATCTCCCAACTACACCCATACTTCAAGATGGGTCTCCTGAAATCTTGTCCTTCCTGCTCCTACCACAGTGTTGTGCAGGATGGTTCCCATTCTTCTCATTTTGGCTTTGCTGTGCACGTCACAAAAATATTGTCAATCCTTGTCTTTCCAGAGGCCTCAGTTTTGGTAACCTGAGAGCTCTAATACCACATGTCACACATGCAAATACTCTCATATACCATAGTAAAAAAAAATGATTAACAATACAATAAACTATATTAACATTACTATGTTTGATCCATTTACTGGGAATTTTGATAATATAAATTAATACATATTACATGGTTGATACAACATTAGTATATATATCCTGCTCGTTTGTAAATAATTATGCAAATAATATAATACATTACAAATCTTGATTGAGGACCCAGAGAAGGTGGATATCAATGTGGTTATTTACTTCAGCGAGTACCTTTACATGGTTCATGGTATCCCACTGTATCTCGGAAATCTGATATGTATTGACAGTATAACGTTCACATTTACGATTTCATTAATGGTCTCGGGATGTGAATTCCCTAGGGCTGTAGTCCACTCCTTTGGTACTTATCCTGGTGCATCTAGTTGTAGACCTTCCACAGAGAGACAAGTCCGATCGATGACATTTGGACCTCCACCTGATCAGATAGAAGGTGTTTAGGCTTATTGGACATAGTTTGAATGGCATCCAAAAATCTATCATTTGTTGTTTTGGCAAAGCTCACCTGCTCCTCTGTTGTTTTGGAAACCTCGTTATGGTAAGGGGTTTTTCCTTTGAGCTCTTAATTTTTCGTGGTTACTAGGTCATCTTTTTTTCTTTTGAGTCGCTTACTAGTTGTAGCAGTCGTTCTCTGGTTGGCTTCTTATGTTAGAGGGATGGTTATCCTTCATGAATTCAACATACAAATAGATATATTTTTCCTTCTCGTTTGTCCCATGTTCTCCACTATTGTTCATTTAAATTTCATGTAGGTGTCTATCTATAAAATAATTCCTACTTGTTTTATTTCAGGCTGCGCTAACTCTGGTGCTAGGCTCTCGGGTTCCTATCTACCACTACCATGATAGTGTAGACTGTGGCATACTACTGGGTATGAGGTTTCCACCATATTGGCTGTCAAGCTTTTCTTCTAAATGTTTACAATTTTGGCTTGTTGTGTTTGGTTCCAAGTGTTCTCATGATTTTAAGCTTATTTGAGTGATGGTTTAACTAGATTTACCCTTCCAGGGTATCCGTCACTCATAGTTGTAGAATGTGTTCTCGGACAGGTTCTTGGACTCAGTGTTTGTTTTGCAGCCTGTGGCCTAGATACATTTGTATAAAGAGACTTTGTTTGCCATTAATTGAAATTGTTAATTTTAAGACCCTAAATGACATTTTTTATGAAAATTGGGTGCAACATGGGTCCATGGACTGATGTTGCTTTTTCCAAAGTTGTAGCTCTCACATAGATATTTCTAATGAGATATTGTGTGCATCAAACAGAGATTGTATGCCAAAGTTATGACCCCTGCAAGTTGATGTACCAATTTACCCAAACGGGGCCCACAATTTGGCGTTTCACATTTTAGGGTTAGGTTTTTGGATGTTTAGGGTTTTCCATTATTTCTCAAAAATAAATAGGCCTTTGAGCCTCATTGTAACACAGTTCAGAGGCATGTAGGCACCACATATCTTCTCAGAGATAAGCTACCATCGCCCTAGCTAGTTTATTTCCATTTCTGTTTGTAAGCATATTTCAGTATTTTACATTAATGTAATGAAGTATTATTCTGGCTGCATCTCTGTGTTTATGGTTATATCTATAATTTGTTGTGTTTCTGTTTAAATCTGGATCAGTGGTATCAGAGCAATCTACTTTTTCTCTATTTTTCTTTGCATGTCCCCAACGAGGTCGGGATATAAGGAGTTAGGGCTTGAACTGGTGGAACCTTTGCAAGACCAACCTCGCAAATCCTAATGACCTCCCATGGCGGATGAAAAGAAAGATGAGGGGGTAGGAGATCCTATCAAAATCATGCTCGAATAAGCCCTCGAGCGACAAAGGAACGTGATGATGGACAGCTTTGCCCAGATCCTTCAGCAACTACCTAGGTCTTCCAACAGCTACTCTAGAAACACCACACCATTTAAGGTACAGGTTAATTTTGAAAAACCCATATTCGAGGGTCAGATAGACACAAATGCCATTGATAAAAGGCTAAATATTCTAGATGGTTATTTTTCTGTTCATGATTTTTCTAGTCGGGAAAAGATTATTTTCGCTCTTCTCAAAGTAGCCCCCCACGTCAAGGACTGGTGGGAAACCTAATACGAGTAGAAGGATGAAAGTACAGGCTCACTATTTTTAGTTGCACCCACCTAGAATTCATTTTGGGATGTCATCAAGGAGTAGTACTACCCTATCGGAAGCTATGAGGATCAATACATAAAGTGGACCATGTTGTGGCAGGGAAGGGACCAAGACATGTCAGAGTTTACCAATATTTTTCATATCCTTTGCACAAAGTTGGGTATCAAGGATTCAGAGTAGCATTTAATACTAAAATACTATGGTTTCTTGCATAAGTGCATCCAGGAAGAAATAGAATTCCTGAACATCTCCTCACTTGGCACAGCATACCGATATGCCGTTAAGGTTGAGCAAAAGTTAAAAAAAAAGAAACAAGAATTTGGATCTATGAATCTGAAGCAAGGGAAAGGTTCCCCCAAACCATAGAACAAAGGGCAAAGCCAAGGTGGGGCAGCCCAAGATAACCCACGAAAGCTGCAAGCAAAGAACAACACCGTGACGTTGAAAAAGGACACGGGAAAGTGGTGTGAGTTCCATAAGAGCTCCACTCACAACACAAGTGAGTGTCGGGCCAAGCAGTCACTGGTGGTTGAGCTAAAGGTTTTAGAATTAGATGCATGTTTCGACTCTGAGTCAGAACTTGACAAGGGAAATGACGACGGGAATCAGATTATCGCTGTGGAGCCCAATTCCACCATTCCCACCATGAAGATCGAGAAGGAGGAACCCAAAGATCTAGAGGAGGAGGAGCACCTCTTCCACTCCCAGATGTGGGTAAAGGGATCCCCACTAAAGTTCATTATCGATAATGGGAGCCAAAAGAACCTCATTTCAATAGAGGTCATGAGTGGCTAGGCTTACCAACCATAGCACATCCATAATCGTACACCATTGGGTGGCTCTACCGAGGATGGGATCTTCGAATGAGCCAACAATGTCACCTTCCATACAACATCAATCCATTCACGGATAAGGTATTGTGTGAAATTTCTCCCCTTGAAGTTTGTGATGTATTATTAGGACAACCATACTTGTGGAAGTGACATGTTGTGTATGAATCAAGGCCCTATGCTGTTATTGTTACTTTGGGAAATAAGTTGTACAGGATACTGGAGGTAGCACCGCCTACTGCCATCTCTTTGGTTATTGCAAAACAATGCAGTAAGCTCATTTCCAAAACCGGGAAATT
>APFE030592056.1:18986-30555 GCA_000404065.3 Pinus taeda | reverse complement strand
AAGAAGAATATCACAGTAGAAGCCACTGCTAAACTCTTCTTTGAATGAGTGTGGGTACACTTTGGGATCCCACATTCTATCATCTCAGATCGGGACAGTAGGTTCCTAAGTACATTTTGCTCAGTCTCTAGTTGATTCTGGACACGAAGCTCACTAAGTCGACAACCTTACATCCTCAGACTGATGGCCAGATAGAGGTTGTCAATAGGGTGATCGTACACCTTCTATGCATGTACAACTCAAAGCATCCACACACATGGGACAAGAGCCTCCCCTATGTTCAACACAGCTACAACTAGGCTCTCCACAACTCGACTGGCCATAACCCTTTGCAGGTGGGCTTGGGGTTCTAGCCGCTCTGTCGCATTGATGTGGCCATGCCATTTGCAGCTACTCATGCAGATTCGGCTCATGTCCATTCCGAAACAAATAAGGCAAAGAACTTCATTGAGCACATCCAACATATTTTCCAGTAGGTCCATGACATTCTGGAGAAATCAAATGCCATGTACAATCAACGACATGATCAACATCGGGTGCCACACAAGTTTCAGGTGGGTGGTAATTTCTGGTTGCATTTGCAAAAGGAACGCTTTACCGGAGCCTATCAGAAACTTAGACCACTCCGATATGGTCCTTACACCATTACCAAGGTTGTGGGAGACAATGAATTTGAGCTTAGCATTCCCCCATTCCTTGGCCTGCACCCAATGTTTAATGTGGACCACCTTCAACCATACTTTCCACCATTACTAGACACATTTGACATTGTAGAACAACTCACACCCACAGAGTTAAATCTAGATTGCATGGAACAAGCTGCAATGGATCGGATCATGGACACACTGATCAAGCACACTCGCCAGTAGAATATCTAACTGTATCGAGTTGTCAAACCAGGCCAACTCCTTCACTAGGGCAAGTGGCTCACCAAGGACCAAGTTCAGTAGAAGTTTCTTCATCTCATGGAGGAACTCAACGCAATGGGGACCATTGCTTCCTAAGGGGGGAGGAATGATCCAGGTGGATATTGGTGGCCACCCGCCAAGTCCACTTGGACCACCACCATTGTTTCTTTCATCTTTTTACTTTCCTTAATTTTAGCACAGTTTACTATTTTTAGCATTTTTTTGGGGTCTTGAACTTCTAGAGCTGTTTTGAGGCCCTAAACGACGTTTTTTTGGAAAACTGGGAGCAACATTGGTTCATGTTGCTCTTCCCAAAGTTTGAGTTCTCGGATAGGTCTTTCTAATGAGATACTGTGTGTTAAATGAAGGTCGTATGCCAATGTTACAACCCCGGGAAGTTGTTGTACAAATTTACCCAAACGGGGCCCACAGTTTGGTGTTTCATCTTTTAGGGATAGGTTTTTGGATGCTTAGGGTTTTCCATTGTTTCTCAACAATAAATAGGCATTCGAGCCTCATTGTAACACAATTCAGAGGCATGTAGCTACCACATCTCTTCTTAGAGTTAAGCTACCATCACCCTAGCTAGTTTATTTCCATTGCGGTTTGTAAGCATATTTCAGTATTTTACATTAATGTAATGTAGTATTATTTCCATTGCATCTCTATGTTTATGGTTATCTTTGTAATTTATTACATTCCTGTTTAAATCTGGATCACTTTTCAACTAGCAATTTCTTTCCGTGCGGCGAGTTAGGGTTTAAGGGTTCTCAGAAACTCCCAGTTGACTCAGAAATGGGAATATTTAAGTCTAGTCATGCGCAGACAAATTCCTTGGTTTGTTTTATTGTAATGAGGACAATTGTTGTTATTCTCAATATGATTAATTTGTTTGCGGTCCTTCCTATATCAATTTCGTCGATGCATTTAAACCCTAGTAAACTCTGGGTATATGTACCATTTGTAATTGTAGGTTTAGATATTGATAAACTTTCCTTGATTACTGTATCAGAGTGCAATTATTTTTGGCTATAAAGATTGTTGATTAACTAGGATTGTTATAGTCACAGTTGCTTATCAATTTGATTGTTGTTTCTTGGAGATTGTATTCCCTTGTTTCTTCTTTGTTTCCTAAATGCACTGGCTCTTCACTATAGTTACTATATCTTAGAGAAACAAAAATTATTCATAGAAAAAATTCTTTGTTTTTCTTAATTACAATGACTCTATGATATAGTGGTTTCTGTATAGTAAAGAAACATAAATCATACATCCAGACCACTATCTTTCTACTTCTAAAAGAAAAGTAAGTTCCTCTTGTTCTGGTTCTTTTCTCATTGATGATTAATGAACTTAACAAATAGGTTATTATTCAGAAATCATACTAGTAAGTAGTGCCTGCTAAATATGTAAATGAAATTACTCAGATTTACTTATTTGAATTTCATCCCTACAGATAAACTGGATTGGAATTTTTCTGATTAATTGCCTTCCAACCTTGAAAGCTCTACTATCCACCTAAAGTCTTCCCCTAAGCTACCCTTTCGAGGGTTTTCTCTTCAAGATTTTATGTTCTTGAGTAAAGCAGCTATGTGGTCTTAACCAGACATAGCCCAAATAACACTGCTTGTCACTACAACCTAGTTGCTATGCTCATTGCTCCAATATTTTTCTCTCAGGTCCCTTAGATGCCCCCTCGTCCTCTTGATTCCTCGAATAAGGTCTTCCTTATGGAATTAGTTAGGGCTTGGGTAACTATGTAACCTATCTAATTTTTTTGAATAAAATGTCATTCCTTGATGACTTATTTTTATTTAAATTAGTCTCCTTAATTATTGCGAAGATTTGAGTAATTCATTTTTATAAATCAAGACAGAATTATTGTTTATAACAAAGTTAACCAATGTTTAGTTTGTCCAAAAAATGTAGTAAAGTAAATATTCACATATGTTTGGGGCACATTACAATTTCATTGAGATAAATCTCTCTTAGGTCAATTTGTGACCTATTTTACATGTAAACGCATAATATTATATTACTATAAATTTTAGTGCAAATTAAGGATAATTCAACATGGTTGTCGTAATATAAATAGATGAAAGTCACGCTATCCTTGAATCATTTTAACAAACACTTATTTTCCTCTCTTGAGGAATGTGCACTAGCTCTTTTCCTTTCTCCTTGACATAATGGATCACTAGGAAGAAACTTCTCTTGGGGAAGCTAAAATTGCATGGAAATATTTTCTAGAGTGATGAAAGAATGATATGGTGAATGATGCTAAATTGTTGTGAGTATTCTTCTTCCATTATCCTAATTTTTTATAATTATGAGTTTATGACATCCTCATTATATTTTGTATCTTTATTAGATATAAAATATCCGTACCCACAATTCATCACTAGGTATTAATTAAAGAAACTTATATTAGCATTAGATGACCTTAAATCTTGTAATTGTAAAGGTCACTCGTGTTAGATTGAAATTTTATCCTCTTTGTTCCTCTCTCCATCTAAGGTCTTCCACCTTTCAACCAATCCTTTTGAATACATATACCAAATTGATTTAAGGCCTTAGTCATTATAGATCATCCATCATCGAAATTAATAATTTCTTAATTTTATGACAAATTTGGGTTATTGTTTTCCAAAATATGAATATAAAATGCATAAAGCACCTTAAATTCCATACATATATGGTTGGGATTTGAATATTCTATGATAAAAAAAAAAAAAAAAAAAAAGTGATATTTTACACATTTTTTAGCCATAACTTTATGGATGATTTTTAAGGTTTTCTAGTTGTTTAGTCCATTTCAATCATTGAAAATGTTTAAATCCTTTCTACTATTTACCTAGTTTGCATTATTTCATGTTTTATTTGATATCATCATTTATATTCTATTTTTATTATTTCTATCATAAATGTTTCATGTTATAAAGTGTCTTTATTTAAAACCCTAATTTATAATAGAAATTGTTTAATTAATGATATCATTTTTCTCAAACATGTTTAAGCATATTCTAGACTTAATTCAACCCTTTATAATTATCCATAGGTTCATTAAAATCACTACCTCATTTTCACCTAGATCCCTAACATATACAATACATTTGTGGGTTGTCTAATTAATAGTTATCTAGAAGGGTAGTTAGCCTAAGATTCCTTGTATTACTTAATATGTCAATCTTGTTGGCTAAGCCACCCATGTGGGTAAAATATCCAAGAAAAAAATAGTAACATAACAACCACTAAGTTGATAATCGTGGTTGACTTCATTATTTCCCTAGACCTAGACTGGTTAGTGATGACTTGTATTAACCTACTAAATTTTTTAGTAACATTTTTGACATCATTATTAAGGAAAAGTTTATTCCTCTTCCACATAATACAATACTTTTCCACATAATACTAAATCTATTCTTCAATTTCAACTAATGATGAAATCATCAAAAATACAGATTAAAATTTCTCATATGTTAACTCCAAAGTATTTTTTTTTGTTAAGCTTGGTAGGACCATTTCATTTTCTATTAAACAAAGGAAAATTTACACCACATAGATTGGCTAGCTGGCCTCAACTTGCCTCGGAGGGAAACCAAGTCAGTTGGCCATGTATCTACATTGTAAGCTATTCAAAATAGTAGGGTCTTAATCTCCCTAACCAAGCTATATATGTCTCTGTTTCATGTCGATACACTATATTTCTATCTATACTTATACTCACATGAAGAAAATTAAAAGCTATCCACATATAAAACCAAAGTAAACATGGGGAAGTGACTAGCCCTTTTTCTCCTCTGAGGTAGATTCCATAGGTGTCGGGTCCTTGGTTGTTGATCCAGGCATATCAGTCAGTTCTAGGATGCATGGAATTTGTTTTTCAAATCTGTCCAACCTGATGTCTTGCTTATGTAGCTGAAATTGAATTCTCTGCAGTTATTTCTTATAACTTGGCATACCATGGAGTGTATTGCCATTCCTACCGAGATTTGTTCCATAGCTTTACAAAACAGGCTCTTCATCAATGAATAGAGGTATAGGGTCGGTTTGAACTACGTAATTCTTCCGGTGTTTCTTGGGTCTGGGACTAAGGTCCTCCAATTTTCCATATCCTCCAACTCCAAATTCTTATTCTAGCTCACGAAAGCTAATATATTGAAAGCTAATCTTGTAACTAGAGATACCTTCAGGAATTAATTTACCACAACCACCCTAGAAAAACCACGGATATCAAATTCCCTAAAACCTTTGGATATTTGTTCCATTAAGAGTTTTTCCAACAAATTCCTTGATAAATTTAAAGAATGACATGTAAAGATTTAATGTAGTAATGTGGTTAGAACAAAGTAACAAGTACATCAATTTTACTAGCATTTAGTTGGAAAAAATATTGAATAAGAGGATGAGATAATGAATCCCCCGTCATTATTTTTTTAATTCAACGCTAAGTCATGCTACCTTGATCTACTTGAATAAGGGTAAAATGAATATAATGGAAGTGTGTGATATTTTAATGAGAGGTACAAAATACTAGTCAAACTTGTACCACCTAACTACAAATTTTCTGCACATATAATGTTAATGCAATATGTTAATACATTTGATGGATGATTTGGTTATTGCTATATAGACAAAGAATACACGAATCTATATGAAACAAAGTATTTTTCTCTAAATACTGAATATAATTTAACAAATTCCAAAGTAGACTTATTCTTCCATTGTACAGTTAAAATTCAAATCAAGTATAAGTCCTCAACTTTGATTGATCCATCCTTAATGGATTTTGATTAACAATTTGACAATGTAACTAATGAGATTATGGGGGGTCAATTGCTATGATGAACTAGTTGAATCTTTTAAATAAGGTGAAATTTTCACACCCAAATTATCCTCGCGAGCCTCAATATAATAGTGACAAATCTTCTATATGGAATATAGGGCTGTGTAGTAGGAGGCCTTATGTTCAACATATTGTTTTGAAGATCCATTTCCCTACCGCCATGATTAATCAATAATTGACTCCTTGGTGTCATTATCGTAATGATTTCCATACTGAAGAGGGTTCTCCTCATAATTAGGAAAGTGAGGAGGAAAATTTTGAACATTTCAATTTGATTAATGATCATAGCAAGTAAAAAATACCTATATGAACATGTGAACACTATTGAAATAAGGGGTAAGCTTAAAGTGTTGTAATACACTAGAAAGAACAAACAACTAGAAAACCTTGAGAGAAATAGTAGTGGTACCCCACCATAGAATTAGACTAGAACATCCTTATCTTTAGCCAAAATCCATAGACTGACTCCTAGCCAAAAGAATAACAATAAATTGTTAGATGTGAACTTAGGTACTGCATTAGTGAAAGTAAATTTTACTATCCTCTTTCATGAATTAGCTAAGCTTAACCCAAGAAAGGTTAAATAAAGAAAATTATTAACCTTCATAATGAATGTGAGGATGCCCCTACCATTTTGAAAAACATGTATTACAATTGAATAAATTGAGGATGTGCACCTTCCTTTAATTAGTAGTGAATTATCTAATCTTACACAACCCTACACTTTATTTAAGAGGCTCTACTAATCTAATGTCATTGAAGGTCAGGAAACAATTAGAGTTGGAAATTACTAGACCTTATAGAAATATGTGTGGATTTGATGCAATGTATATATAGGTTTATGGTTTGGTGAACGATGCAGATACGCCTTTAGTTCCTAACCCTAGGATGGTAAGCCATTCACATTTTATATGGAGTCGACAATTCAACACTCAAATTTTGAGTATGCACACTATATTATTTCACATCAAATAATATTACATATAAATACATTTAGTGGTGTCTCAATATAGGTAAACAAACTTGGACACACAATCATTTGGTTGAGAGAATATCTCAACCACACAAAAATCTAGGAAAAATATATATATAACAACCCGAAGGAATGGGAAAAAACTCCTATAGATAGAATCAATCACAACTAAGAGAAGTAGGAATTACAATTTCCAAGTCACCCCTTTAATGAATACTTGTCTCAATCTCAATATGTAAAGTCTAGTTGTGGTCAAACATAATAAAAAAGAATTTGTCAATGTGCATATAAAGGAAGAACCACCTAGAATTTAGTAACTAACTCCTATTCTATGTCTCACACATAAATAATGAACGATCTCTCTCCAATAATACATTTCTCCATTAATTTCAACACTCCCCCTTAATGGAGAAAGGGTCCACTAGTACTCCTAACATCTCCTTGAATAAATCAAATTTAATTCTCCAAAGAGGCTTAGCAAAAATGTTTGTAGCATTATCACAAGTATTACAATATTCAATATGGATTTCGTTTGACTGAACCTTCTCCCTAAGAAAGTGAAACTGCATATCAATATGCTTTTTTTTATGAAACACCAGATTATTTGCAAGTTTTATTGAGCTCTAGTTGTCACATCCAATAATTTTTGCATCTTTTTGTTCTTCTCCAGCATATTGGAGAAGTCTCCTCAACCAAACTTCCTCACATGTTGTTCCACACATTGGTTGCTACTTTGTTTTTACTGAACAGAAGGATACAATGTTCTACTCCTTGTTGCTCCATGCAATAACCCTAGACCCAATGTTGAATGCATAACCTGTTATGGATCATTTGTCATCTAGATTTCTGGCCCAATATGAATCTAAAAAACCTGTCAATCTAACATCAAAAGAATCAATATATTTAATACCAAAGTTTAAGGTTCCTGGAAGGTACCTTAAAACACATTTAACTACAACCCAATGATTCTCAAGAGTCTTTGACATGAATTGGATCAATACACTGACTGCAAAATCCAAATCCAGCCTAGTTGTAGTCAAGTAAATTAGACTCCCAACTAGTTTTCTATAAAGTGTTGCATCGGCCTCCTTAGAACCATCATTATTGTTATGAAACCAGCTCAAGAAAAGATAGAAAAGATAGATCAACGCCTTAGAATTTGGCCTCTTCGAGGGGGAAACCTCCTTTACATTACATAAATGAACAATTCTTGGATGATTCAAATGAGAAAACCTCCTTTCTATATATAGGAGTCTAAGGAGTCACAATATAACCCAGCCGACCTAACAATAATAATATAAAGCCACAAAAATAACAATATAGGGATTCAATGGGGCACAGTAATAACAATATGGGGATAATAGGGGCACAACAATATTAATGAGGGATGCAACTAGAATAGTAATGGCGTAATCACTAGTATTATAGGGACCCAACATGCCCCTCTCCTTCAAAAAAGTTTTGTCTTCAATTCTTGAGTAGTTTTGGATGTTTCTGTATAAAATTCTCATCCTCCTATGTGGAATCTTCAGCGAATAAGTTCTTCCACTTGATAAGATACTCCGAAATTGATCGATTTCGTAGCTGCCAAGTTCTTGTTTCTGTGATTGCTTCCGGTTCCAATATAATTTTTCCTTCCTTGCCAATTTTTGGCAATATTTTTTGAACTGGGATCTTGTCGCCTATAACCTTCTTTAAACATGAAACATGGAAAACTAGGTGCAATCGAGAAGCTACAGGAATCTTCAATTTGTATTCCATAGTACCAATCTTCTACAACACATTGTACGAACCATAATACTTTGATGACAATTTATTATCCTTCTTAGCATGCTCGAGGGACATTTGCTTATATGGTTGTAGCTGTAGGAATACCTAATCACCTACATAAAAACTTCTTTCACTGTGATGTTGATCTACCTGTTGTTTCATTCTATTCTGTGCCAACACAAGGTTATCCTTTCAGAGTTGGAGGACTTGTTGTTGATGTTTGATGTGATATTCCACTGCTTGAACCTTAGAATTTCCTCTTAAATATGATGTGATGGATGGTGGCTGATATCCATTAAGTTCCATAAATGGGGTCATTTTTGTTGTTGCATGGAAGGAAGTGTTATACCACCATTCAGCTAGAGGCAACCATTTGACCCATTGTGTCTGTTTATCAAATACAAAGCAATGAGGATATCCTTCCAAACATTTGTTTACTATCTCAGTTTACCCATCAGCTTGAGGATGATAAGATGAGCTATGAGCTAACTGAGTACCATGACAAGAAAATAATTCTGTCTAAAAATTTCTAGTGAAAATGGGATCTCTATCACATACAATAATCTTTGGGTTTCCATGTAGCTTTTGAATTGTTTCCATAAATGTAGTAGAAATTGTACTGGCTTTAAATGTATGTGATAATGCACAAAAGTATGCATACTTGGTAAGTCTATCAACTACCACCATGATGACACTCTTTCCCTCAGACCTGGGTAAACCTTGATAAAATCCATTGAAACCTCCTCCCAACGTTGGCTTGGAATTGATAAAGGTTGTAATAGACCCGGTGTCTTAATTGTTTCAACTTTATTCTGTTGGCAAACCAAACATTCTGCCACAAATTTTTGAATATCCAATTTAAGGCCATCCCAAAAAAATTCCTTCTTAACCGTGCGATAAGCCTTTAAAAATCCTGAGTGCCCTCCTAAGGGAGAAGTGTGCAATTCCATAAGAATATTTTGTTTTAGTTGGGATTTCTTACAAAGGTATAAGTGGTATTTGTACAATAAAGAATCATTTTTCTAGCTAAATGTATCAGATGTACTGGAATCTTGTTGTAACTTTTGAATAAGTGCCCACACTTCTTCATCATTCTTCCATTCCTCCCTTTCTTCATTTATCCAATCTGGTTGGATAATATAAATGGCACACAACAATGCTTCCACATCCTCATCCTTTCTTGAGTGTGCATCTGCCACAACATTTTGCTTCCCTTTCTTGTATATTATTTCAAATTCATAACCCAACATCTTTGTGACCCACTTTTGTTGCTCTTCAGAGGATAATCTTTGTTCTAAAAAGTATTTATGGCTATCATGATATGTTTTTACCTTGAAGTGTCTTCCCATTAGGTAGGGTCGTCATTTCTTAAGCGCATGGAGTATTGCCAACATTTCCTTCTCATAAATAGCTTTGTCTAAAAGCTTTCCCTTGATTGGACGACCTTCAAAAGCAATGGGTCTCTCATCTTGCATTAAAATAGCACCAATTCCATTTCTTGAAGCATCACATTCCATAATAAAGGTTTTTGTGAAATTCGGTGTAGCTAAGACCGATGCTTGGCACATTGCCTCTTTAAGATGTTTGAAGGCCTCTGTTGCTTCTGGAGTCCATGAAAATGCATCTTTCTTCAATAATGTTGTTAGAGATGCTGCTATTCTCCCATAATTCTTAACAAACTTGCGATAATACCCTATCAACCCGAGAAATCCTCGCAGATACTTTATGGATGTGGGGATTTTCCATTTCCTTAATGGATTTAATTTTGCTAGGGTCTACCTTAACTCCTTCATGAGATACCATATGACCCAGATATTCACCTCTTGTATCTCCAAAGAAACATTTGGATTTTTGCATTTAGTTGTTTCTCCTCAAATAGTTGTAGCACCCTGTGAAACATGTTCAACATGATCCTTCCAAAGACTTGTTTGTAGATTAGTATATTCATCAAAAATTACTAACACAAATTTTATAAGGAATGGTTTGAAAATGGAATTCATCAAACCTTGAAATGTTGAAGGTGCATTGCTAAGGCAAAAGGAATGAAAAAAAAATTCATAATGACCTCATGAGTTCTAAATGCTATTTTCAGAATGTCTTCAGTCTTCATTCTTGATTTTGATGATATCCTAAATGAAAGATCCAACTTGGTGAAGTAAATTGATCCATGCAATTCATCTAGTAATTCATCAATGATAGGAATGGGAAACTTATCTTTAATAGTGAGCTTGTTGAGCTCCCTATAATCTAGACACATGCGACATGATCCACCCTTCTTTTGCACTAATAATACTAGAGTAGAGAAAGAACTTTGAATTGGTTGAATTATACCAGCTTCTAGCATTTCTGCAACCATACGTTCAATTTCACTCTTTTGGGCATAGCGATATTTGTATGGCCTGATGTTTGGAGGGACACTTCCTGGAATCAGATGAATAGCATAATCATGATCATGAACAGGTGGGAGACCTTTGGGAGTCTCAAATACCTTGGAAGGATTGTCCAAGACTTTTTGGAGATCTAGAGAAATAGATGATTCCAATGTGGAAACATCTAGCAAACATAATTGTGCAATTACACCCCTTTGTTCCTTTTTTAGAAGCTTTGTCGTACCATTAGAGCTAATTATCTTTCTCGATTTCCCTGCAATACCCCTAAATTCAACTTCCTTTCCTTCGAAAAAAAATGTCATGAAAAGTTCTTGAAAATTAAAAGCTATTGTACCCAAGGATTGTAGCCATTGGACTGCTAGTACAACATCAACACCTCCCATTAGAATGAAAAGCACTAGGCTAGTCAATACATATTCTCCCATCAATAGCTTGATATTATGGCACTTTCCAGAGAAATTTGTTATTCCTCCATTTGCAACCATCACTTGACACTCTAATGCTGGATATAAGAAGCAATTCAATTCTTTTGCTACCCTACAATGAATAAAATTGTGGGTACTTCCTGAATCAATCAACACTATTACCTTTTTCTTCTTGATTTGTCCTTCTATCTGATGGTTTGAGGAGTGGTAATTCCCACCAATGCATTACAAGATATTGGTCAGATTTCATTTCTTCT
>APFE030592056.1:4722-18880 GCA_000404065.3 Pinus taeda | reverse complement strand
CCTTATGTTCAATTTTTGGAACTCCTCAATGTGCTCCATTATTGAACCCTTTTGTTTGAGACTTATCAATTGACTAAAAAAAGTGTTGCTTTTTGTATCCTCATAATGTGCTATCAATTCTTTCGTAAAAATTACCCAAGTGATAATTTGTTTATGAGAGCAAAGCCATTGATACCATGCAAATTGATTTGGTTGCAAATATAAGGTTGCAATACGTACCTTTTGTGTGTTTTGCACATTATTGAGATCGCAAAATCGCTCCATCTGTAATATCCATGTTGTGGGATCCTTGCCATCAAACTTCCTCATATCAATTTTTGGAATATGGTGGGTCTTCGATCCCACATTAGAGTCTATGAAATCATGATAAACATTTCTTTTGTTCGCATCATGAGTTTCCTTTACTACCATTTCACCATTAGTAAGTGTTTCTTGTAGAAAATTTGTCAAATCTGTCTTCAAATCTACCATGTCTCTCTTCAAATCTGTCTTCAAATCTATCTTCAAATTTTCCATCTTAGCTTCCATGCCATTTATCTTAGATTCCATGCCATTTATCTTAGCTTCTATTAGCTTTTGTGAGAGTGACATTTGTTGCACTTGTTCTTGTAATTTTGATATATCATGTAGCATTTCTTCCTCTTCTTCATGAGTGATGCTAGAGCTTTCAGGTTGCTTACTAGGTATTTGAATTTTTTTTCCTCGGGGCATTAGTTATTGATAATAATTTTCTACTATGCCCTTTGAATTCCTTCAAAATAAAATTTCAAACCAAGCTTAAGAAAAAATTTTAAAAAATCTACACACCTTTTTTCACTTTATAGGAGCTCGATATTGCCTCTGATGTATCTCTGTACTTTCAGATCATCCAGTTCTAAAATTGTGACTTGTAGTAGCACTCCATGTCCTCTTTCCAATTCCACCATTCTAATCCAAATTGGATTCTCCAAGGAAGAGTTATGTGAAATATCCCACAGTGACCTGATTATAGACTAGTTCAGTAGAGCGAACATGTACAATGTGCCACGAGTCACTATTTCAACCTTTGGCTCTGAAAAATATATACAAGAAACTACAATCCATCATGTTTTTGTACCTTCTTATGAAATTTCAATCTGATGCTTAGAGAGAAAGTTACGACAATTTTCCCCAAGTCACCTATTTAGAATGTAATTCAAGAGTCTGCAAAAATACCAACTTCCTTAGATCATATCTCCGCAAATATAGTACGAAAAGCTCTGAAATTTGGATCCAAGGTTCAGCATGATTTCTTCCCAAAGGGGTTTGTTTTTTAGCTTCTGAAACGTCACAGAAAAAAAAGTTATAGAAAAAATGCCATGATGACCTGTTACGAGCAGTGAAACCCTAGAATCCAAAGCTCTGATACCAAATGTTATGAAACCAGCTCAAGAAAAGATAGAAAAGATAGATTAATGCCTTAGAATTCAGCCTCTTCGAGGGGGCAACGTCCTTTACTTTACATAAATGAACAATTCTTGGATGATTCAAATGAAAAAACCTTCTTTCTATATATAGGAGTCCAAGGAGTCACAATATAACCCAACCGACCTAACAATAATAATATAAAACCACAAAAATAATAATATAGGGATTCTATGGGGCACAATAATAGCAATATGGGGATAATAGGGGCACAAAAATATTAATGAGGGATGCAACTACAATAGTAATGGGGTAATCACTAGTATTATAGGGACCCAACAATTATTCAGAAGTTTGTTATTATGTTGTAAAGGCACTGATCCATTCTGAACTTTTTCAATAAGCTTCTAACTTATGTTTCTTGAGACAAAAAAGTATGGCCAGAATACCTCTACTCATAAAGTGTTTTCAAGTAGAGATGTAGTATTCCATGACCAGGTTGATGATGGAAACCATGATAGATCCAATGAAGAATGGAACATGGCTTCCTTGTTAGAAGATGGAAATGATGAAAAAAGGGACAACCTTGAGTAGCAACAATAGTAAAAGGAAGATGGTGATGTTGTAGATGCAGCTAGTAGGCCAAGTCCACCAAGGGATGATCAAAATAGATTTGAAGCAAGTCCACCACTCAGGAGATCAGGCAGGAATATTTAGTTGCCAACAAGGTATATGGATCATGCTCTTATAACTAGTATGTTAAATGTTGTTGAACCCTCTAGTTATAAAGAAGCAAGTCAATATAGTGAATGGAGGGCAACCATGAAAGAGTAATATGAGTCAATAGTTGAAAACAAAACATGGGATCTAGTTGAAATACCTGAAGGAAAACAACCCATAGGTTGCAAATGATTACACATGCCTAAATTTAAAGAAAATGGGAACATAGAAAAATATAAAGTTAGGCTGGTTGCAAGGGGGTACTCGCAGAAAGAAGGCATAAACTATGAGGGAACCTTCACCCCTGTAGCTAAATTAAACATAGTTAGTATGTTAATTGCTTTAGCTATGAGACATCATTGGATGATACATCGGCTATATGTGAAATCTACATTCTTAAATGGGGAATTAAAAGAAGTGTATTTAATGCAACCTGAAGGGTTTGTTAAATAGGGGGAGGAAGATTTAGTCTATAGATGGAGAAAATCATTGTGTGGACTGAAACAGGCACCTAGGTCATGGTATGATAAAATTGGTTCATTTTTCCCACTGTTATCACTCCTCCGGATCTCCAAGGCTGAGAAAGAGTCTAGCTGAGGTAACCATGGACCAATCTTTTGACATGGTAGCTAGCCCTACCAAGTCAAAGAGGCCTCTCTCCAAAGGATCACAGCCAAAAGGGCTAGATGCATTAGGGTTTTACGCTACGTATGATGTGCAGAGGTTGCCTGATTTGATTTGGTGGGGCTGTTGGAAGAGGATTAGGTCAAGGAAAATGAGTGTATGATTGCGGACATCTGATGGAGCAAGGTAGGTAGGAACTCAAACACTTTAATGTTCCAAAGTGAGACAAATAAGACCAGTGAGGTGCTAGAATGAGCAAGACAAACATGTATTCTTTCTAAACTAAAGAAATTGGACAAATTATGAAGATTTCCCCAAAACAAAGCATATAAGATGTATTATGCTCATCAACTTTAAAATCAACATATCATAGAAGTGAAGTGAAATATGGGAGTACAAAAAATTAAAACATATGCAACATAAGAAGAAACTAAGTCAAAATTCCACACCACAGTTATTCCATCAAAATAGCTGCAACTCATTCATTAAATTCTGCCAAATACTCATTACACTAGTGTCTCTCATCAATATCCAAATATCCAATTGATTCCAACCATTGTCTATGGTGAAGAAAGGGACTAAATAGACATGAAAACCACTTCCCCTCATCCTTAGGGGTCGAATCCATCAGGTGAGGAAGATATTACACAAAAATCTAAATTGATAGTTAAATTGTAGGATGGTCCAAGTGACCCATTCCTATCTTAAGTGAACTGATTCACTATACCTCTTCTCCTTGATTTACCAAATGAATTTACCCAAGGTAACAATAGAAACATGATAATTACATCCAAGTTGAAAATTTACATAGGTAAAATCATCATTTTCCAAGGTGAAAATCAAAATAGGAGCGAAACTCAAAAAATTGGAGAAGACTGTCAAACACGCCCTCTCAGTGTCAAACACACCCTCCAAGTTTAGGACTACTCTTGGGTGCCTTCCCAGTGTCCATATTTTCTCCAAGATGGCTTGTTGGAAATCCCTTAAAGTATAATTTCCATACATGTCTTCATTTTTCAATTTGGAGCTCATTTTCCTTGTCAAAAGAACAATCTCCCAAGAGTGGTAAACGCACAGTGCCCAAGCCAAAATGAGGCAGAAAGGTGATTTTTTGGTAGTTTTTGACCTTTTTGACTAACCTGTTTGTCTCCAAATTCCTAGAAAATTCATAGGGTGCATGTCCTCATCACTCTGAATCCAAAAATGTTGACTTTTTTCTCATTAGATTCCCTAAAAAAGAGCGTAGAACCCTAGATGTTGTGCATTTGGCCTTTTGGCTATGCTAAAAATGGCTTGAAAAAATACATAAATTCATAACTTGCAAAATTTGCTCAAAAATTGTAAAAATTGAGACCAATATAGCTCACTGGAAATATTATCATGTCTAGTTTCCAAATATTCCTTTATTTTTCAAAATGTACTTGATTTGACCCTCCAAACAATTTATTCTCCCAAGACTGGTCAAAAAGTGTAGAATGAGGGTGCAAAACTGAAGTGTTCTCTTGTAGGAAGATTTTGGAGGTCTTACACAACACCAAATTTAGAGCATGATAGCTTATTGGAAATACATTTCTCTATAGTTATCATTTGACTCATCAAGAAAGTAATTTGGACACTCCACCTAGGCGAAACATTGATTTTCCCAAGGTCACTCGAGAAGTGCAGCAACTCTCTTGTAGCAACTGTATTTTTGACATTTCTACAAAACCTTAACACCTACGTAAAAATATAATGAGATGTTTCATTCACAGACTATTATGGACAAAACCCTCTCTCACATTTGTAAAATTCATCTTTTTTTGGTTGGAAACATACTTGGAAGCAAAACTAGCCCTATGTGTGGCAAATAATTTGTCCCTTGGAATGACTTCTTGAAAAATGATAGAGGCACGATGTTTATGAGTTGGAATGGCCTGATACTTGTTGAAATGACCTTCTTTAGGCCTCCTCTACTTAGATGTTTCTAATTCCATAGCCAACACTAGCTCAGTGGGAGAGGAAATTAGGGTTTAGTGCTTATGGAAAATGATGATTTGGAGACCCTTGGGAAAAGACAACTCCCTTTAGAATTCACTTAAATTTCTGAAACAATACCCTTTCACTTGACTATTTCCTTTGAGAAAATTACATTTTTATGATCTGGCATCTTCGAAACATAGAGTTAACAACTTGGGAGCCTTATACTTATTACATTTAAATGACATAAAATTACAAAATGAAAATGAAAAATATTACATTTGAACTCAAAATTACATGATGAAATAAGCATTTCTGTTTACAAATCATCTCACATTGTGAAGAGATGTTATTTGATCACCCTTTACTTGATAGTCTTATGCAATGGAATGGAGTTTTATTGGAACCTTTGAAACCCTAATGACCTAATGGGACCTTGAGTGACCAGACTCCATGTCGACTTGACTGACATAAAGACATGATGAGACGATATTTTATGATTGATGTATGAACAAAAAGACACATTAAGGTGGGCCATCAAATATTGGCTTTTTTAGAGGGGCTTGGAGTTTAAACTTGGTCACCATCAGTGAGTAAATTTTTACATGATGACCTAGGTGGAATGATAAAAATTTCAACATGGGACACTAATATGATATAAAAGAGGAATTTTGATCACTTATGGCAGTACGAAAATACTGACTCTAATACCTACAACATAGTTATAAAAGAAACAAGAATGACCCTAATGTGTACATCATTCTTCATGAAGAGGGGAAAATTGTTTTGATTTATTTTTATGTAGATGATCTTATCATTACATGAAATGTTGATGAACCCATTAAATAAATCAAAGAGAAGATATCATAGTTTTTGAGATGAAAGACCTTGGAGAGTTACACTATTGTTTGGATCTTGAAGTCTGGAGGGATTCTGACCAGACTTTTCGGTCTAAAGGAAAGTAAGGGATCTTGGTCAGAGTTTTTGGTCTAAAGGAAAGTATGTTAGGAGCTTAATGAAAAAGTTTAGAATGGATCAGTGAAAAGCTACCCCAATGCCTTTACAGCAGAATACCAAACTTCATAATAATTATGGTCCTAATGAGGTTCATGCAACACTGTATAGACAACTAATTCAGAGTCTAATTTACTTGACTACAGCTAGGCTAGATTTGGCTTTTGTAGTCAGTGTATTGAACCAATTCATGTCAAAGCATCATCTATGTCATATTATCATTATATATGGTGGTTAATCATTCCTGCAAATAAGTTTGTCTATTATTGGAATGGATAGTTCCAACAAAGACACAAATTGTGGGGTCAAACTAAATTCTAGTATATTCTTCTAACCAAAATTACATCACCGACATAACAATTTCTAAAAAATAAAATTTAAACAATGGAAAAATAATTATGTTTTACATGACATCATGTCAGGGAGCATTGAGATCCATTAACTAATGAAAATTCATAAATTTTCTTTTCTTCCTCTCTCTTCCACACTCTTAATTAGGCATCAACAAGAACACAACAAAGGAAATCACCATCTTCGCATTTTCTACAAATTTCTGTGGAAGAATACCCCTAGCTATGGAAACAAGCTTGCAAACTACCAAGAGCATATTAGCTTCAACATGACTGGTAAAAAGAAACCCCCTGTTCTCCAGGACCCATGTCGATGGATCGAATTTACATGGGACCCACATACATGCACATTTAGGGGGTTGCCATGCAAACACATTTGAAATCCATGTGTAGGTCTAAACACAAACATGACCATCATAGACCATAGCACAAGTTCCACTCATATGTCAACTAATACAAACTTAGATCACTCACCATACTAAGTCATCCATGCTTTTCAACAATGTTCACGGGATCAAACTAGTGTTTCTAGTGTTCATTCCACATAGTCGGCTGGTTGTACCCATAAAGTCCCCGATCTAACTCCATAATGATTTGCAGCTCTAATATCTCCACGAGGAGATACAACACCTATTTTACTCAAACAATTCTCCCAACCACCTCAAACACACAACTTGTTTAACGCTTACTCTACTATCAAAAAACCCACAAAACTTGCAAAGGAGGTAGCATGAACAGATCATAAATTCATCTCACTACTTATGAATAAAGGCACTGCTTACTAACAGAGGCACGAATTGGAATTTAGTGCTCAAAACTGGGAAATCCCACAGTGATGGCAATTTTTCCACCTCAACTAGCAACTAGAAATACTCCTCAACCAGCATTACAAATCCTCATCTGCACATGTATTTAATCTATTCTACTTTCCCCAAATGAGGTCATGGGATAATACGCTAATATTCCTTACCCCACTAAGGCTTTGCAGACCCCCAAAATGATTTCTCTTTCATTTTCCGATGCAAAACCAACAACACCCTCTCAGAAGATTCCTAAATAATGAAATTGAACAAAGTAATCCCTAACATGTGAGCATGCGACTTCCAATCACCGATTATTTGCTAAAACACACCAAAGGTTTTTGGTAAGATGCAGGTTGGTACCTGTCAATGTCATCTTCTATAAAGCCTATCTGAAAATTTTGTTTGTTGATATATCATCCGCCACACATCATGACTTTTTGGCTTCAATGCTTGCACAAGATTTCAATGTGTTCGATATATTCTCATCTAATTTTTTCAAAAAATGAATGGACAAAAAAAACATTCACCGAATTCTTTATTTCGCTTGGCCTAGGAGGGCCAAGGCCCTAGGCTCTTATGACCTATGATAACAACTTAAATTTTGAGCATGCAAACTACATTATTTCACATCAAATAATATTACATATAAATACATTAAGTGTTGTCTGAAGATAGGTAGAAATACTTGGACACACAATCATTTGGTTGAGAGAGTATCTCAACCACATAGCAGTCTAGGAAAAATTTAGATAGAGCAACCCTAAGGAATTGGAAAAAACTCTTATAGATAGAATGAATCACAACTGAGACAAGTAGGAATTACAATTTCCAAGTTCAACATCATGTGGAATACATCAAGTAACTAAATTTATATAATTCTAGTATTGATTGAGGAATTGTGGATAGATGTCCTCTTACTAATTCAAAGACATAAATAAATTATCAATATGATGATTTTTCATTGTTACCTTTCTTAGAAAACCCCATTGTAGATAGTATTAAACATTTCAATCTCAAAATAGCACAAAAGTATTTTGAGCTCTATAATTTTATGAAGGAAATGGGACATCAAGAAATAGGAAAAACTATAATATGTCAGACATGGAAAATTTTAGGGGCGAATTTTCGCCCTTGGGCTAAATTAAGGGGTTTTATATTTTTATTGGGCAAATATTTTGTATCATAGTACATTGTTACAAATCACCTCAAATTTATTTTATAAAAAAATTAGGTATGGAGGTTAGCCCACCTTATTTTAAGGGAGAGGGTAAAAAAAGTAATTAGGACTTGAAATTAGGAGTCATAATCTTCCATTCACCCTCATTTTCAAGAAAATGTATTTATGATAGTTATAAATAAAAATATAAATACAGTGGAGGTATGGTAAATATATAAAATCTCTTTTTATGCTTACTCCAAAGGTATGATAAATAAATAAAAATACAACTAAACTATAGGTATGGTAAATAAATAAAACCTCTTTTTATATTTAGTCCAGAAGCCTCTTTTTATTTAAGAGGGCTCAAAAACGAGGTTTCATTTAAGTGAATCCTATGGGCCAAATACCATATTTATAAAAGAGGTAGGTAAATTAATAAGAATATAAATAAACGAGAGGTATGGTAAATAAATAAAACATTTTTTTTATATTTACTCCATATGTCACCTTATATTTATGAACAACCAAGCGTGTAAATAAATAAAAATATAAATAAAGTGGAGGTATGGTAAATAAATAAAACCTCTTTCTATATTTACTCCATAACCCTCTTTCTATTTAAGAAGGCTAAAGAAAGAGGTTTTATGTAATTTAATCCTATGGGCCAAATACCATATTTATAAAAAAATATCGTAAATTAATAAAAATATAAATAAATGAGAGATATGATAAATAAATAAAACATTTTTTATATTTACTCCATAAGCCACCTTATATTTACGAACACTCAAAACATGTTTTATATTTAGGTGAAACCTATGGGCCAAATTATTATTAATACCATGAAAAAAAACATTATGAACCCTAGTATTAATAAAAATAAAGATGGCACATGGTATTGACCCATGGTATTCACATGGAATGCAGCCTATTTGAAGAGGGGAATTAAACTAGCATAAATCCATCTTTACTTTGGATCAAATATCGTGATATGCAAACTAACATAGAGTGAAAAATAGAGTGAAAAAATATTTGATCCCTCTCGAGGCTTGGTAGATCAAGAATAAAAATGGATCTTGTAATTTAATGTCACTTAAACATTTTAACTTGGTTAAAATAAAAAAAATGAAATGAAAATTAATTGTTAATTTTATCAATTTTTATAAATTACTAATAGTAGTTTTTAAGTTGCAGGTTTATGACAACCCATGGTATTGACCCATGGTAACACCATGGTACTCATGTGAGCATAGACTATTTAAAGGGGATATTCTATCATCGTAGATCCATCTTAATTACGGGTCTACTGAGTGTTGGGAGGGATAAATAGATTTCATCCCTCTAAGTGTGGTAGATGTGGAGTTAAGATGGATATGGGTTGGTATTTATGATAATGAAGATATTAAATAGACTTAGGAAGGATGGTTAAAGCTACATTTAGTCACTTCACAAAATTTAGTAAAAAATACTGATATCTCCATTAATATTGGTTTTTCTGATTTAACAAAAAAAAATCAAAACAATGAAATCTTAACTCTTTCCACATCACCCTCATAGAAGAGAGAGTCATTATCCAGATTTCCCACCATTTTTCAAACGTTCTCAATATGATATCTCCATGAAAAAGTTAAGGTAGTAATCTTGGATGAGTTGTTTGAAAAATATGCTAGTTTGTACAACCTTTCATCTTCTCTGCTATTCTTAGTTTGTCGTAATGATCTATAGGGGTTGGGTCACTGCACCATATTGTCCTAAAAGGCATAGATTTTGCACCAAGAAACAAATTAATTGACATGTTACAATGCTGTTAAAAATGGTATGAAGGTAGTGAATTACGCTAATACGAAATTTAGATTGGGAGAGACGTAATTAAATTTTATTATTTAATTGAAGATTTCCAATTAAAATAATAATAAATCTACATTTATATATTTATATATTGATTGAAAGGCTTCTAACAATGGTCACTTCTTTCCATTAGATCCCCTTCAAGCCTTTGGGATACCTACTATTTCCTTATATTATATAGTTGGGGCTTGCTACTTGTTGGCGTGTTAGGGTAAACAAACTTGATGTGTTTTTTTTTATCTCACAGTTGGAGTCTACGGAATAAGAAAGACATTTGATAGCATGGCAAAAGTGGTAGCTTGACAAAAGTTGTAGAGAAAACATTAATCTCTCCTACCATGACAAACATGACCACTAAAACTTGTAATATTGTTTGTAGGAAGTGGAAATTATGTTTATTTTTTCCAAACATGTATGTTAGTATACTACAGTTTAATGAATTTGTTTTATTATTATCATATATGGTTTCATACTTTAACAAAACGTTCGCCAAGACTTCACAATGTTTTATTATTTAGTGAAAGATTCACCACAACTTTACAACATAATATAATCTGGTGAGAGATTCGCCAATATATCAATACTATCTATCTATCTATATATTATATATATATATATATATATATATATATAATATATATATATATATATATATATTATATATATATATATATATATATATTAGTGATAAAATCGCCTCCCATTTTTCCTATATATCATGGGGATTCACCCATTTATTATACATATAAATTTATGGTGGTTCTTAAAATTTTCCCTGATGTCAGGTAAACCATTTTCTTCCCTCAAACGAAAATGATTCGAAAATGAGAAAGGAGATAAAATATAGAGTACAAAAAAATATTATGGATTTTCAAGTAGCAAATTTGGTGTTGGTAGAAATTGACTCTTATCCTTATGGGATATAGGTGAAGTTATGCATAGATTATCTCTACTTTTCTAACCTTAATGGAATCAAGTTTCCATTCCTATTATATGGAAAACCTATTACAATATATATTAGAATGTGATGTTCTAGTTAGATAGTTTAGAGTAGGTAGGACTGTATTCCTTGCATTATTGATTTTGCATACTTCTTCATTGTCTTCATGCTATATTGATTTCAATAGTATATAAATTTAATTTATTTATAGTTTTAAATATTTCTCCTATATTGAAAAGGTGAAAAGAAACACCATTCTTCTTGGCTAGCAAAAACTTCTCTTAAGTGTTGCAAGTAGTTGGTCTAGTGCACAAGTGATTGGTATGGTCCTCATGCACTCTACATTCAATCACAAGGACCATGCACTTGATGGTTAGCATATGTCTTTGAGTTGGAGCCAAATGATGCCCACCAACTTTGGTGACTTGTAATAGAAAACATTTCCACTACCTTTTCAACTTTTGATCTAGATAGCCTATCATGATCTACTATCTCTCAAGTTCATCTAGCCATGCTCTAGTCAATTCTTTTGAATCTTGATATCTATGTTATCATGGATTTTATGGTACTTTAACCACTTATATAATCATGTGCTTCATTTAACATTTAGGAAATTCTAGTATGGATCATATTTGACTTCAACGATCGATCATTGCTCATTGTATTCATGTTCCCACACTTCATCATTATTGTTATCTCTTTCTCCTAGTCTTGGATGAACTTCCTTGAGGTCTTTCTTTTCACTATGCATGAGGAGGGGAATTATGTGTAGCTTATTGACATAGTATGTCCATGACAATGTACATGCACTTTCTAGGGCACCTCAGTATGTAGAGTTTGCTAGGAAAAGTGGGGTTGGATGGTGTGGAAGTAGGTTCATGTTTCTACTTATTTGGTTTCGTGTCTACAAATATCAAAACCCATATAATGTAGATGATAAATTGTCAAAAATGGAATTATTTATCTGTCGATGTTATAAAAAACCTGAAAAAGATACAACATGGGCATGTGATCTTTCAAAGCTCCATTTAGAACATATCACAAATCAATTTTAAAGGTTTGCTTGAAGATATGTAGATATTTAGGTTTTGGGTAGACATTGTGACATAAGATAAACATTCTTTTGCACCTATTTCCCTAACTTTTCTTATCATTCTGACATTAAAAACCATTCCTTCTCACCTCATCAACCATTATTGACTAAATTATGTTTCCTTTTGTATGTAATCGCTATTATCTAGTCATATTAATGATTTGATGAAGGGTTGTTTCAGGTTGTGTGGCTTGTTGAGATATTGTTACAATAGAATACCTCCCTAGTTATTCCTTGCTAGATATTAAACGAAGATCCCACTGAGGCTACTGATATAACACCAACCTCATTTTGGATACATTTTTCTACCATCATTAGCAAAAAAGATTGATCTTGGAAGATACACTGCCAAAGTCAGTTTAATAATTTAAGGGAGACATCCATGGAAAACATAGTTGATTAAGTTGGAACAGTTAAGATTTCACAACAATAACTCATTGTAATTTAGGGAAACTATTACAAATTTGTTTCAATTAAGACAATTTGTTATAAGACAGTTTTTGTATAATCCCGACCTGTATCACATGAGGATCGAGAGCTTCTCATGATGATCGTATTTTTCAAAAATAGGAATGTAATATGTGTTGAAAATAATATTGAGAGGGGGGGGGGGGGGTGAATCAGTATTATCAAGTCAAATAATCCTTTTCAAAAACCAAATTGTATACGCTACTTCAGTTAATTCAACCTGCGTATATACACAACTATTCAGAAGTAAACCAACGTACACAGAGCAAACTTTTAATTTACTTGAACTTTAGATGATGTTTGTTAATCTGAGATGTAGCATCAAATAACTAGTAACCAGAGATAGTAAAACAGAGCAGAAAGACAATCACACACAAGAACACCAGATATAAGGTGGAAACCCAATGTGGGTGAAAACCACCTGCTGCAATTCGTCTCTATCTTTCTTTAAATTAGAAATTCCTGTTTATAATGTACTGGTGCAGTCCTTTACTAGTACGCGGGCTGCAACCTACAAAGAGCTACAACTCTCTCTCTCGTTTTCAGCTTCTCCTGGAAGGGAGCTACAACCCCATTTAGCTCTTGTACTAGCCACGATACTAGTACGTAGGTGCTGGCCTACAGAAGGCTACAACCTTCTCTTTCTTCCAGGGACCACGTTTCATCAATTTTCAGACTGGATCCATGAACATCAAACAATCATCAAGAAATTCTTTATCAACCAAACGCCTTTTCACCAACTAGATCTGAAATCAAGTAGATACTTCTCTGCCAGCTGTACCCAAACACAGTACCAGAAACCACACAACACTACCCAGAACACAGCAGCAATAAGCAGAAACAGCGAGATCACAACTTAAAGCATATACGCAATTTCAACAGTTTGCAATTTGCGTGCATACACATTTGCATATAGAACAACCTCCTTATACGCACCTTTACTTCACCAAATCTTCATGTATACGCGCCTTCACTTCACTGAACCTGCGTACAGATCTATAAAAGACACACACTCTTCCAGATATTCAATCACTAATTAACCCAGATTATTAGACTTATAGATCAAACAAGCACCACATCTAGCAGATCAAAATCATACAAAGATACTATCATTTAGGCTTAAATATTATGACCCATGAATAGACCTTATCCTTCCTTTTGCGCTAAGGTTCCTCCTTCCTTCGGATCCAGATCTACATCACCATCCAATATACCAGCTCTAGCACTTTATCAGATCTTTAATTATAATTCAGATGGTAATTTGCCACAAGATATCCTTCCTCTTTTATAGTCTTAGGTCTTCCCCAATACCATGGTCCAAAACCATAACATTTCAATACCATGAACCCAAAACTATGGATCGACACATTTGCCGAGACGCCATGGTCCAAAACATAGGTTCAAATTCCAAGATCTAACTGCCATGGACCAAAATGATGATCACCAACATATACGCACTTTTCAAATATATATCAACAACTAATAGCAGCAGCAACTGACAATCATCATTCAGAACAGCAACCAAGATTTCCTTCTATTTGCCTTCTGCCTTTGTTCCACCTGAAATCAACAACAACTATGAATTCAGACAAAAAGCTTCTAAAATAATGCCAACAATGCATAATTAGAAGATTATCTGCTCCCACCTGAACCTGTACCGGATGGTCTCTGTCAGACCCACATCAGAATATCTTCAACCAGAGCCTGCTCCTTCTGATATCCATCAAGCCTCCATATACGCGACTGTCTCTGTACAAACCAGCGTATGTACGCGGATACTCCTTATCCAACACGCGTACA
>APFE030592026.1:0-38093 GCA_000404065.3 Pinus taeda | reverse complement strand
CTCAAAATAAAACATATTTCGTTTCTTGGCCCTTAATGGCCTGAATTACATTCATTCCTTTCTCTCGCTCTTTGCTCACTCTCTTCTCTCCGAAAACATTCCTCTCTGGCCTGATACTTCTAATTAGTGGCCTCTGTTCCTCATCTGCCCATAGGCTTACATTTCCCTCATGAATCCTCTCTCTGAATCCCACTTCCAAAAAAGAAATGAAATTACATATATGTTCTATCTAACAGTTTCCTTCCACAAATGAAGGAATTCACTATATTTTAAGAAATCAAATCCTACCTTAATTAATCATTATAATTGTTTGGCTTAATCTCCACGCAGGGAGGATCACTTGCTAATTATTCCCAACTCTGTTCAAAATTAGGCTATAATTAACTACTTACATACTTTGCAATTAATAAAATTAAATAACCAATTCTTCCTCCAAACTTGCATTAGCCACAACATGTGACCACACCATCACATTGTTGGCTAGGCCTAGATGCTCCTGCATTAGACTCCCAAGGTTAAAAATAATCATGATCTCTTGCTCATGTGCTTCTGATATGTGTCCTCTTGGATCCCATACTTTGTTTGGTAGTCTTTCCTTGGTTGCTGTGGTTGTTTGTTGTTCTCCAGGTCTCCATACTTTATGCTGCATTTTACCATTGCCTTCACCTGCACCATTCTTTCCAGCCAATCTTCCTTTCTTCTTTTGTCCTTTATATATTTTATTGGAATGTTGTTGTATGAGTTCCCACAACTCATCAATTTCTTTGTCCACTTCACTTCTCAGATGATGAATACTATCCTCCTGCAACTGGATGTGTTCTTGAATAAGAACATCATAATCCATGTGCCAATATTTTTTCATATACATTTCTGAAATGTACAAATTCCTTCTCCATTGATCCCCTGCAATAATTTTAGTTCCTTCTTCTAGTTTCTCATTCATGGCTTCATCACTTCTTAATTAAATTCTCAGTATACCAGCAACTCCACAAATTTCTTGAAAACTAAGAATTCTTCCTGCTTGCTTAGGTACTTGGAATACCTCTTCTTTTAGTAGCTTAATTTCTGCACCCTTAAGGATCATGGCTTCATATTTCTCTGCTTCTAAAATTTCATCTTTAGCCTCTTCTTCATCAATAACTCTGTTGTACAATAGTAATGTTGTTACTATTATCTCTTGAACTCATCTCCAGTTCAACAATTCCATACTGTAGATTCGACATCATTCCATATTTCTGAGACATTTTGATCTCATCCTTCCTTACTTCGATCTGATCTTCATAATCAACTCCTTGTTTCAAATTGACTTCACATTGCCTTGTTTCTGCATATAAATCTTCACCAGAATCAATCAATTCATTAAACACAAATGTTTTACCTTGTTTCTTCATTATGCCAACATTTCTGACAACTTCTTTTCCATATAGTCCTTCTTTACTCTGGCTTTCTTCAAGGTCAATAATCTTCAATAATTGTTTAATATCTACAAAATCTTCTATATCAACCTTCAGTAGTTGTTCTCCTTTGGCTTCAGTCTTCAATAGTTGTCCAATATTTACATAATTCACTACAACTATGTTTAACAACTGCCCTTTCCTCTGCATCACAAGACTATGTGAATTTCCTTCTTCTAACTTCTAAAAAAACATTTCTTTGCTTTTCCTTTCTCTTATGGAAACATTAAACAGTTGCCTTACTTCAGTGTATCCTGCATTTACACAAAAAATATTAGTTTCAAAGCTATGAGACACCAAGGTCTTCATAAGATTCTCCATTGGGTTTTTATTAGCTTCATCAGTTTTTCTGAGAAAACTCTTTGTTCCATATTCATATGAATGAATCTCTTTATTTCCAAACATTTCTTTGATCTCAATAATTCCTTTGCCATCCTCCTTTTGACTTATCCTTTGGACGTCATCTGAATGGACATCTTCCTTCACTTGATTGTAACTTTTCTCTTTATTCTTCATATGACTATGGGTAGTCATCTTCTCACTTGTTGATATGACAGTTTCCAACAACTGCTTGTTTTCCCTCAAGTTTTCATAACCTGCAAACACACAATAACTTTAAGTTTTCAAAATACAATACATTTCATCCTCTTTTGATGCTCCAAGCACCAATATTCCATCATAGATCTTCTGGATTTCAGCAGATCCTTCTTGTTGTGACTCCATTCCTTTGAGTCTCTCCTTCTCTAACAAATCAATATGAATTTTCTCAAGTTCCCTGAACTCGTTCATCATCTTGTCATTCCACCTCTATTGCAATAGCTTCCACTTGGCTCTTTTCTTTGTTCTCCATCTGTATCTTCGGTCTTCACTTGTCTTTCTTTGTACTACCAGAATAATATCTTGTTCTTCATTCTGCTTTCAGTTGCTATACTTCTACAATCTAATGCCTTCCTTATATTCATTCTCATGTTGCTGATCATCTCTTTTAAATTGTTGGTTCCTTCCATCTTTATCTTGCTGGATTAATACTTATGTTTCCTTCATGTCTCTGAGGACATAACACCCTTGTTGTTCCTAATATTCCATTTCACCTTCAAATAATCTCTGCTCAATTTCTCTTATTTCAGCATCATATCTATTAATGTTGTCTTCCATACCTACAGTCACATCATTAACTTAAGAGTCTAAAAATTTACTTAACTCTATAAAAGTTAGATACATTTCATCCTTATCATGCATAGTAACCATATCCTTTTCTTTATTAGGTTCTAAAAGCTTCATTTCTCCTTCAGGTTCCTTGAGAAATATTTCCAAGAACTCTATTTCCATATGAAATCTCTCCAGCAGTTCATCACAACTTCCATCCTCAGCTTCATTCTTTTCCTAGCAATCCTCCTGAGTTATCCTATTTTCTACACTATCATATTGCAAAGTTATTTCATCAATTTCATTAAACAAATTCATTTGTTTACCTTCTTGTAATACCACTATGGTATTTTCATTAGACTTCTTATACCAAACAGACATTCATCTATGAACTCTTTTTGTTGCACTAAATCAACACCTTCTTCCTCTAAAAGGCATCCTCCATCATACTTCACCTCAAGAGCTTCATTCCTATTTGTGACAGTTTCATCAGACTGTCCATAACCCTCTGCATATCCTACAAACATACACAAACTATGAGAATTAAAATCACAAGGCTTCATTGCCTCATTTGCTTCCCTTGTCAACGTATCTTCGAATTATTCTGAACTATGCCAATAGTCCATGAGATCTTCAGTTGATATCCCATTATCCTCTTCACCCAACATTTCACCTTGTTCTGGTCTACAAATGGAAACTTCCATTTCTGCCTCTGCTTCTCTGAGGTTTTTCATCAACCACTTTACTTATTCTTGTTGTAGCCTTCTCTGCAACTTAGGTCACTTCACTGGCTTCTTCTTCAAGACCACCTTGTCTTCGGTTCTCCTCTAGCGACATTACTAACACATCGAGTTCTTCTCTTATCTCAGTTATTTCCTTGTCAATCTCTGCTTGACTCATCTATTTCCTATGGATTGTTTGAGCAGCTTTCCCCTCCATCTTGTAGTCTTCTTCTGAACCTTCCATATGACTTTACATAGCCATCTTCTCTTCTATGTGAGCTCTACACCTGCAACCAATCAACTTCCTTCTAAGTTGATCTTCTCACCAAGCTTCTCCTCTGCCTCGTCTCCAAGTCCTCTTTCCTTAGAACTTGCAATGAGCACTCTTGCTCTCTCTCTGGTTGCTACACTCACTACTCTTAAGAACTCCTCTATCCCTATCTATTCCAAGCCTCAGCTGGAATGAGGTTATGCTACAATCTCTAAGAACTTCCAAAATTTCTTCTATAGTCTTACTGTTGTAGTCATGTGCCCAACTTTGCCATTCATTCAACTGCTGCAACTTTCATACCTTTTGTAGTCATAACCTTCATAAGCAAGACATCCTTCTCGCAGGAAAGTTTCTTCCTTTTTCCTGCTCTGATACCAAAAATGAGGCAACCATATGGCTTCCACACCCTAAACACCTTATCGGGATTCTTTTTAAGTCCACTTGCATCAAATTGAATATCCACCTTGTCCTTTGTCTACATGGTGGTATGTAGATTTTTGTCAAGACATTGAATGAGAAGAAAATCAGGTTTGAACTTGAGAGTTTTGACATAATTGACGAGCACAAGGATAGAGAGGGATTATCTCCATATCAATAGAAGTTTATATTTCTTACGAAGCAACATGAATATGGAATGATTCTTGCAAATTACAAAATTAGAATGAATCAACCCTCCACCTTATTCTTTATCTGCATGGTGTTATGGGTATTACTATTACTCTTTGAGTCGATACCTCCAACTCGATTGATAATGTCAAGGCTAAAATCCAAGACAAAGAAGAGATTCCTCCTAACTAGGGAAGCCTTTTGATTATTATAACCCTCTTGAGATCAACTTTTACACTTGCTTGAGACATAATCTGACCCAAAAACGTCCCTTTAGTGACACTGAAAATGGTCTTCGTAGGATTTAAGAATATGCCAAACTTATGACATCTCTAAAACAATTGTCTAAGGTGATCAAAGTGACTACTTCCTTCTTTGGAAAATAATAGCATGTCATTGAAGTAGAAAACTATAATTTCATCCATCAAACCCTTGAAAAAACAATGGCCATGGTATGCTAGAATGTACTTCCAACATTAATGAAACAGAAAGGCATCTTATGATATGGATATGTGTCCCAATGAGTAACGAATTTCGTTTTATGAAAAATAGAAGGTTTGAGGGATATCTAATTGTAGTCTGGGAAACTATTTAAAAGAGACATCAATTGGACACCAAAGACTTCTTGGAGGATTTCCTCCATAGGTACGACATGGTAGTTATCTTTTAATAAAAACTTATTCGAATGTAAAAAATAAACACATAAACAAATATCCCTAGTTTTCTTCCTAACTAAGACCAAATTGGATATCCGATGTGAGTAAAGAATTAAGTATATGACTTCTACTGCTTCTGTATTATCTAATTCATCCCTAATTGTTTTTTCCAAACTAGGGTTTTTCTTCCTATGTTTTTCCTTATAAGGCTTTGAATAAAGAATTATAGACATGGAATGAAGTATTTATTACATATTGAATACTTTGAGGTCCTCGTAGGACCAGGAAAAAGCATCCTTGAATTCTATTAAGAGTGAATCTATGAAGTAAGTGAACTGACAAGGGGAACATTCTGACCTTATAAAAATCATCTTATGATTTTCTCATGTTCCCATGTTTGTAGGGGTAGTTTATTCCACCTTCCTAATGGATTCACTATTAATATATGTGTATGGGTAGAAGCATCATTATAACCAAACATGGATAGCCCAAGCATACTGTTATTGGTTTTCGATTGAATTATATCATTGGTTCCTCTTCTATCTCATGGAAAATGTGCAAGTCTTTGAAAGACTCCAACATTAGATCCTTGCTTGGGTTTGGCACCATCAAAATCCAGGTTAAAAACCATTTCATCTTGTTCATGATTAGGAACATGAAGATATTCTTTAGATAGAACACTATAAGCAACCATCCAACTTTCTTAGTAAGGCACATGTCTTATATAGAAGGAAGTACGTAAAACTTGTTCTCAATATTTTAGCTCTATCGTGATGACAACTCTACAACCTCTTGATGAAAGGTGAAGTGGGTTCCTTCCATCAAATAGAAACCCTATTTGACCTTGGTGAACCACTCCCTTCCGAAAAACATGCCATATGCCTTAGGTATTTATGCTACACTCACATGTATGAGCATGCTCACATTAGGAGTTTGATTAAAATAAATGGATAAACCTTTCATATAAACCATTATTTCTACAATTCTTGATTCCAAAGCTAGTAGATATTTACAAGGACCTATGCACTCAATACCTATTCTTCTCATAACTAAAAAATGCATGACATCGTGTCTTGCTTATGTGTTAATGACACAATTATGAAGCACAAAATTATAACTCTTTACTAAAACATAAAAAGGAGGAACTCTAGGATCTAAATAAATAACATTATATGACTCTTTTGGTTGAGAGGATGCATCAATCAAGTTAGAGAGTGATTTGGCATACACCACTTGGTTAGAACTATGAGTTCCCCATGCATTTAAGAGGAGGAGTTATGCTCAAGACCCCTCCAAGGGAATTTGGTTGAACTTACACAAGGAGTGTAAAATTATGATATGAGCTAAGCTATTCATAGTTCGACCCTTGAGAATATCCAATGAGAACGATTTGAATCAAGAACTCACTCAATCGACACAAAGTAAACAAATTTTCAGGGGCCCTACTATTGTGAGAATCACCAATACTTCTTCTCGAATCTTGTTAAGCTAAATGAGATAGATGAATCTTTCCCTAGGTTTATAGCCCTTGTATTTTATAAATGATGGAGTAGTGTTTCTGGGTAATAAGTTTTGGGGATATGTGCATAGGAGCATCGCACAACAATTTTAGCTAAAGGATAACACACAAAGGTGTGAAGAATAAGGAAATTTGTTGGCAAAATTTGTATGTACTAGCCCATAATAATGTTTACTGTCCCATAGTAATATTTACCAACCCGTAGTGATAATTTACTACTAAGGGATTTTGGTCGGTTGGGTCCACATGTAAATCTATAAATAGATTAAGGTAGAGGGGCAAACAATATAACTTGTTGGTACATCTTGAGATGGAGACATATAGTCTTGCGCTGCAATGATAAATGATTCACTAGGATGGTGAGCCGCAATGGATATGAATGTGATGAAAGATTCATTATGTTAATAGAAAGATTGATTTTTGGCCTATTATGTGTATTTACACAGTGCTTAATGGCTTACCTATTTTTCATAATATTATCACTTTAAATGTATGCATAATGGGATTAATATACAAAATTGGGGTATAATTCACCCTTTTTATATGAATAAACAAGTAATAATATGTTGAAGATAGGCAATGCTAGCTTAAGGTCCCTGCATCCTTCATCACTGCAAAAATGTTTATGTTCCTATAGTTCCCCCCAGATTCCTTTGATGATCCATCACTTGCTTTCAGGTGTTGCCGAAAGAGTTGGTGTCTCTAGAGGTTTTGTTGAAAAATTCTCTCGAACCTCGGGTTTACCCTTGCGTGCTAAAAAATGGTTCCATAGTCAAGATCGAGATTTGTGGAAGAAGGGAATGTGGATACCTACTCAGGAAGAGATACAAGTGGATGAAGGAAAAGAATATGAGTTCTCTATACAGTAGACTAGAAATCAACAAATTAGTCTTGAGAAATGGATGCAAACGTATGTTTTTACATATTTTCATGAAATATTATTTATTGAGTTTCCAATTATTTTGGTTGAGTGGTTAGGAAGGTTGGTAGAAGATCACAAAACTTGGTGCCCTATTGTAGAGCGTAGTTGGACCCCAAAGGGCTAACAACATAAATAAAAAGGTTTCTCGTGTAGTTGTTTTTTGGTTTAATAGTGTGTTGTAAGGCTATATTGTTGAATTTGTTGTAATTTAGGGTACTTAGTCATATATTGTAGCTAAATGGAACTTCTTTAAGGGACCACAAGGATGATATTTGATATTGTTGCCTACATGGATAAAAATGATGTTCTGTAAAAAAGGGGTTATGTCGCTTCATGATCCGGATTATCCACAGTCTTCAGTTCATTCTGTCGACGTTTCAAACCCCAAAGGGGGTCCATCATCAGGACAATTTAGAAAGATAGAAATGAATGTCACTAGAGTCTGACAACATGAGTAGCTAAATTGCTTTGTGTGCAATGGGAAGACTAGGGGATGACAAAAGAATGACCTGAGGGAAACATATTTTTGGATGCTATAACGAACCAGTAAAGACCGAATAATTTGAGAATGTTGAGGCATCATAGGGATAAAAGTGTAAAGAATTCAAGAAGAGTAAGAGTGTGCGCATCAATGCAGGAGGAAAGTGATACGAAAGAGGTAAGCGAAGTGTTGCATAGTGGGATAAGATCTCAACTATGTTTTTCATCTTTGAAATTATTTCAAGTTATGTGGAATATCCTTAAGAGGCTAAATTGAGAATCATTTTCCCGAATTTTTGGCAAGGTTATGTTATACACAAATATTTGTGATCGGATCAATTTGTTCTTACAATTGAATTTCATACAATTTTCAATATTTCATACAATTGAAGTTTGTTTTTTATTCTAGAACCTTAGGAATATATTCCTCTACGTTTTCTGCAATAACAAGTATTAAATCACTTAGTGAATGTTGTAATATTTGTTAAATTTTCTCTTTTCCCTCATCTCGCCTTATTTAAAAAGAACATCTACCTTGGTTGGAAGCTATCCTCTTGATTAAATACCCGAAAGGTATTGTCCTGCCATTCATTGAGTAGAGACTAATTTGGATCAAAACCTCTTTTCAAAAACACTACTAGTGGCTTGGCATAATTCTCTAGCCAAAAACTATCTCAAGGTGAAGAATAGACTCCATCTCCTATGAATACCATAGTTTGTCATTTTTTTCATTTGCAAAATGTCAGATGCAGGATATCTATTCTATGTATCCTCTCTCCCTGCATTATTCACCACCCCACAACACATCAACACTTATCCGATTTGATGGTTGTAGGATGTCGGATGCAAAAAATCGCTTTTCCTCAACAAGCCACTCTTATCCTTCACTTCCACAACCTTTGTTTTGTCTTTTGCAACATCCAAAATATATATTTATCCACTTCCATACTCAAATTCTACACAATGCAATTATAGGTTACCTCATCTGCAACTTCATTGTACGACCCACCCTGCATATTGCATTTCCACATCTGCCATTTTTCATCTTGCATTAATTAGATTGTGTAATACTCCCTTTTAAAAACCCAAGTATTTTAATTGTAATTAATACTTATAATGTTGGAGATGGCTGGCATGGATATCTTGATAGACTTTATTTGATGTAATGTGCATTTTATTTTATATATTGCTAAAAGTCTAAATAAGGGAGTAGTCAACACAAATCTTAATACTTGAGAGGAAATTGTGAAGAGGAATGGGAATTTTCCTATCATACCTTGAATTAAATATCTAGTTTTCAAATTTGGCAAAAGAACTACCCAACTACCAACAATTATGTAAAGGAGTTGGGAAGTGGTGTTGAACTTATCCAAAGGTATTGGCTGCATACCCATTCTAGATGCATTTGAAGTAACCATGTATCCCAAGATAGGGACCCAAAATTTTGATGCAAATAATTGTGTAGTGTGGTGGTATGTAAATAAGTAGAGTAAATGTAGAGAAGGGTGTGTGAACTAGAGAAAATCCATGGGATCAAATCCACAATGAGTGTTGAGACTACGTCTATGAACAAAATCATCCAATAATCCTTTGAGTCATAGAATATCCTACGTGGAATTGTGATTTTAACTAAATTAGGATGAGGAAGTTAGTGTGGAAGATTTTAAGCTAATCTTGAGGAAACTTTCCTAAACAATCGTCTTAACTAATCACGTAAGGCACTAAAAGGGGAACTACTAAGGAAAAATTGGATCAATGAAGGACTCTCTTTGTGTTATATAGTCCCACAATGGTCATACCATGAGTTTTAATATGATTTGTAGTGCAAAATTGAAGGTGATGGAAAAATTGCTTCAATATGCTCACAAATTGCTCCAAGATGTTTTGTCAAATGCTTCTTCAAATGCTTCACTGCTTACATACTTTTACTTCATTGTTCAGAGTTATAAGTTCATCACTGTCTCAACATCCAATCTTCACATTCATCACACAAGTGCAAGGTTGCAACGGGTAGAGGCCTAAATGTGTATACACTCCATAGGTCAAAGCTCCACTGAGGCTGCAATACCCAAGATCCACCGAGGTTCAATCAAACTATTGTAACTTTTGCACCGGGTCTTAACTCCAAGTATAAAACAAGGTATGAATGTTGAGTACAAGATCTTGTGCCTTATCCAAAATATTGTGTGGGAATCCGAGCTTCTGTGGAAGATTTTGAGGTTCTCTGAAGGAGTCTAAGGTTCTGTAGTTGCCTATGGTTAAGTCCAAGCCTCCACTATAGCTTCTTCAGTTGTCGAATAATTCCAATATGATTTATAACCCAATCAAAATTTACTTCTTCTTCTTGGCCTTAAGCTTTTGTTCCTCGGTACTGTAAAGTTCTTGAGTTGTGAACTGTATCTTACTCTTAGTGATGGATGACTGAGATAGATGATAGAAATGAAGTTCTATGGTTTTATTCATATACATTGTGTTATGAAAATGAAGGGATGTGACCCTTGGAGGGAGGCTGACATGACTTGGATGGGTATCAGAGGTTTGGGTATCAGAATCTTTAACATGACACAACGTGCAAAACTTGTGATATAGAAAAGTTTCAACGCAACAGGCGTGATATTATATTAAAATGTTATGATAAATGCAATCGGGTTCGCAACCATATCGACACTCAGAGATTAGGTCTTATCGGAGGTGTCATTTCAAAAGTTCTGATAAAGTGGCAGATGCAATTTGATAAATAAATTATTAACTTATATCAAATCAGGTCTGCATATTGGAAATAAGAGCTTAGGTCTCATCAGAGGTGTCATCTCAAAAGTTCCAATAAAGTGGCAGATGTGTTTTAATAATTTAACCGTTAACTTAAATCAATTCGGGTTCGCATATTGGAAGTAAGAGAAAATCATAGGTTATATGATATCGCATATCAGAGATCGGAGGTTTTGGGTGGTCATACATAATAAAAACGTCAATATGATGTTTCTCTGATAGGGTTTTATTATATGCGTTGTGTTATATATGATCTCAATTATCATGTCTTCAACTATGTCACCATATCATCTCCATGTCATCATATGGTCCTCCATATCATCATGTGGTCTCCAACCATGTCATTATATGTCACCATCAAGTGTATTCATTCATGTATGTCATCTTCATAAGAACTTTCATCACTGAGGCATTTTGATCAATGGGAATCTTCATAAGAACTTTCATCAATATGATCAATGGGAATCTTCATAAGAACTTTGATCAGTATGATCAATGGGAATCTTAGGAAAACATCACGGATCATAAGAATTTTCCATCACAAACAATGTCATATTGACATCAATGACAACCTTGACTAATATGAGGATCCAATATGAGGTTCTGTTATGAGTCCTAATAAACTAGGAAATTTTTTCATGGGGTACAAGAGTGGTTTGATGGAATGAGCAAGGGGGTCTTGCAATAGATCTGGGTTGTCCACATAACTTGGTGGTTATGAGGTGGTTTCCCATGTTCCCGTCACCCCTTGTTAGCCCACGACAATCCTGGGAGGCCCTATTATCTTGTTGAGCCATAAATCTGCTCATTCCCATAATAATTTTATTTAAAGGTGGTCACTTGTTAAATGAGGGGCCCATGGCAGTCATGAGAGGCATCATAATCCTATTGGGCTATAGATATTTCCATTCTCTCGATCACGTCATTCAAAGGTGGTCGCTCATTAAATGAGGGCCCCATGGTAGTCTTGGAAGGCCCCATAATACCGTTGGGCCATAGGTGAATCCATCCCTAAAATTGTATCATTTAAAGGTTGTTGCTTGTTAAACTAGCACCACACACAATGAAAAGTTGAAAATGCACATTGAAAAAATTGGTGGATGAAGGAATTTTCTAGTGGCAACAGTAATGGCCAATTCAACATCAAATTTTGGTATCATAAAATATTTGTTCTTGAACATGGCAGAAAGTAACAAAGGAGTAGCTCGAGGAGCAAGTGTAAGGAGATTTGTAGTTAGAGGAGCAGGAAGATGGAAACTTGTAGTGAATGCATCCTTAGAACAGGAGATGAGGCACACTTAAGAAAGGTTGGTAGAAATGCAAATTTCTTAGAGATGCCAGTGAAGAAGGAGGGGAATCAACATAAGAGAAAATGCTAAATATGATAGCCAAAATGAGCACCAGATCAAAGATGGAAGTATTTATATATGAAGGTAATTTAAATGTTGATGAATTGATGGATTGGATAGATGCCATGGACAAGTATTTTGATTATGAAGAAGTAAACGAGGCAAATAAAGTGAATTTTTTTGTCATAAGGATGAAAGGAAACCAAACCCTATGGTGGGATGAAGTGCAGGTAAAAAGGAAAAGAAAAGGTAAGTCCAAAATTAGAATCTCGGATAGAATGGTGGTAAAAATAAAAAATAAATTCATGCCTAAGGATTACCAGTTAAATATTTTCAAGCAGTTGCAGAACCTTAGACAAAAATCCACGATATGAAATAATATACTAAAGAATTTTATAAATTAAACATTAGAGCTATACACATTGAAGAGGATGTTTAGGAAATTGCTAGATATCTTAATGGCTTGAAGTATGAGATTAAATATGAGATTGGTATCTTGACTATGAACATAGTTGGGATACTTACGAAGCTTCTTTGAAAGACGAGGAAAATATTTCTAGGAAACAAAGTTAGAATAGCAAAGGAAAAGGTCATGCCAAAATCAAAAGACAATCAAGTAGCAAAGAAATATTTCAACCTCCAAAGCAAGAAGGTGGGAGTTCAAATAAGAAGCCACCAGGAGGAGGTGATTTTAGAGGAAGAATATCTTTCTCTAGAGGCAGAGGCAAATATTACCAATGCATATGCTATAAATGTGGACAATTGGGCCATATGTCATGGGGATTCCAAAAGAATACTCCAACATGTCAGAGGAGTGTACAAAGTTTCATGGTTACAAAAAGGCCATCAAATCCTAGTCAATGAACAATGTAAAATAGATTTTCGGATTGGATGACACAAATATGAAGCATTGTGTGATGTAATGCCTAAGTATGTTTTCCTTCTTTTTTTTGGGAAGACGATGGAATTTTGAGAGGAGATCTATCCATGAAGGCAAAAGGAACACCTACGCACTTAAGGAAGATGGTCACAAGCATACATGAGTGAGAAGGAGCTGCTATAAGGGGTCAAAAAGAAGGAAGTATATTTTGCATCATTGGTAAGTCTAAGGTAATTTTTACCGACACAAGTTTAGATTATTTTCCTAAGGAAGTCAAGGTTATATTGGATGATTTTGTTGACACAACTATGGATGAATTACCAAGTAAATTACCTCATGTTTGAAGCATTAACCACCATATGGATTGAATTCCCAGAGCAAGTATTCCAGATAAACTAGCCTACAAAATGAATCCTAAATAAAATGAAGAAATGAGGAAACATGTACATGAGTTTTTTCACAAGGGCTTCATTAGAGAAAGCCTTAGTCCATGCGTTGTTCCCACTGAAGAAGGACGGTGGATGGAGTATTTGCACTAATTCGAGAACCATCATTAAGATAACTATCAAGTACAATTTTCCTCTTCCACATGTTGATGATCTAATTGATCATTTGAGTGGTGCTATATATTTCACGAAAATTGATTTGACGAGTTGATACCATCAAATCCAAATTAGAGAAGGGGATGAATGGAAAATTCCCTTTAAGATAAATCAAGGATTATGTACGTTGTAAGATTGTGAGTCTCTAAATAATCACAAAGTCTGAGATACAATTGTCATCCTTACCTTGACAAGGTGTCATGATTGTCCATTGATGAGTGGTAAATGTGATCTAGATCCATATATAGAAGATCGAGAAGGACAATTGATGTATGATATATTCACATTTTTTAGATCAATAAAATACAATGGAAGGCCTTGATGCATTTTCCACCATATTTCTTGTCTCGTCACACCCATGTTAATTCTTAACATGGTATTAGAGCCACGGTTGTAGTGATATTGAAGTTGTCACAAGAAAGTGAGGGCTGTATTGTGAATTGAGTTGCACTACGAAGAGTGAACCACACTCAACGTGAAGGAGAAAGACACAAAATTTTACCTGAGCATGTGATAGAAATTGTTGAAAGAGGATTGCATTGTTATATGAATTATATGAAAGAGATTGTTTGGAGTAGTGTTATATGATTAAAAAAAATTTGGAGTAGCTTTATACGGCTGTGACTGTAGTATCAGGCTCGACATTCAATTCAAAGGTGCTGAAGGATTTGACTCAGGACGGGGGTTCACCATTTTGTGGACACATCATAATGGTTTGCAACTTTCAACACTGCCTCTATAGAGTTTAGTTGAAGCTTGAAGGTTAAAACCAAGCTAGATTCGCAAGTTGGATTGTTGAATCACGAGTTTATTATATATGGACATTACAGAGTGGTTGAAGATTAAAAATAAAAAAAATGCGCTAAGCAGTTGGGAATTTTCCAAAAGGAAAATAAGTTGGTTCACTAAAAAATGGATCAGTACACAACGTGTTCCAGGCCCAAGTTCCATCATCCTAACAAATCTTCACTTGATGTCCAACACTGTCTACATAGTCCCAAAAAGATTGATCTATTCCTAGATCACACCAGACGAGGAGCCATAATTTGAAATGATTCACATAGTTAATAGATTCATTATGCAGATAAAGGGAGGATATGTTATTTTTCAATTGTTTTGAATGTAGATCTGGCTTTGAAATTACTGGGTGCTTAATAAATTTCTTGCTATGTTGAATATATAATAAAAGAGTCACCATGCTAATAAGGTTTTCGATCAAGTTTCCCAGACCCTAATAAAGCATGAAAGGGCATGGTTAAGGAAGTGTGTTTTATAGTGTTGGTCCTAAGTATGCCAAGCATCCTCACAAACATACAATAAGCTAGAGGAAGGTTAATTTGAATGATTCCTGAGCAATATGGTGCATCGTTTAAAAGTGCCAAGCCAGAATTGTTGAGATAGATGCTGGAATTAAAGCATTTTTCAGGTTTATAGCAGAAGAAACCCCAAAATTTGCAATTATAACCTTTACAATCCATGCTCGCTCCTCCACCAATTTGCATAATGCATTGAGAAGTATATCAATTACCACACCTAAGGAATGTCATTATGTGGACAAAGGTCCAAATCATTACCTAGAGAATGCTCCAATGCATTTGTGGTATTGCATTTAATGTCTTCATATGTCCACATTTTTTAACATTAAGTAATCAAATTTATGCCATTAAAAAAAGAGAGGAGGAGGAGTCACTCTAAGTGGCATTTAATATCACATTGTTGGATTTTTTGTAAACAATTAGGATTAAGTACATGGTGAATTAAATTTTTGTGGAGGTTTTAAAGCATTTATTTTCTTAAGTAGGCCTTAAGGGAAGAAGTGAAAGAAAATCCAATATTGAATCTCCCTCAATTAAAAAAAATTGGAGGAAACACTGGCTTTGGAGCCTTTGAATGCTATTGCTCGCAATTATGTTTCGTGATTAAATCTTTTTGGGAGCATTGAAAATGTAACTAATGTTGGTATTCATAATCTAATTCAAAAGTATGATTGATGTATCTATTATATTCATTCATTATTTTTTAGCCAAAGCATGTTCTTCATGTTTATAAAGAATATTTTATGAGTCAAAATAAATTCATTTTAGTCAAGTCCCATTTGGAACTTTTGTAATAAAAGAAAAGAAAGTTTTATTTTGAGTAAAAAGTCAAAAATGTCATCACAAAGACCAAGTCGACCCTCCTTGACTAGTCAGCCTATGTGGCACCTTTTTGACCCGCTTGGACATGTATAAATACAAGTCAATTCGATCACTTGGAAAGCCATTCATCACACATCATCATGTATTGATTTCTGTGTAAAAGAAAGAGGAAAAATCAAGTAAAGTCAAAGAAGAGAGGAACAAGTCAAAGGAGAGATGAAATCAAACTTTTTTCTTCCCTAATTCCACTCACACGTGCGAAGGTTCTGTGATTTTTACGAGGTTATTATAGGGCTGAAAGTTGGCCATCTATTGCAGGGAAAATTTTGTGGTTTGACCAAAATTTCAGGGATTTGACCAACATTGACTTTGAATTTGTTGGGTGAAACTTGGAGGAGTGTTGAAATGGGAACTTTTTGATAGTCTTGGTCTTGGTTGTGGGTATGATATATCCCACTTTGATCTGATTCTATAAGAAGAGGATATTTTGGGTTTTCCCCCTTATGGGGTTTTGCCCTAACTTGGAGCTTAATTTTTGGTGTTCTTTTATCTTTGTGATCTTTATGATTTGAATTTTTTGTCTAATTGTGTGATGAATAAAACATAAATTTAAAATAAGATAAATAATATTCACAAGTAATTATCTTGTAAGAGGAATCAAGCTTTAATCTATCCAACACTTGGTTTCTAAATGGGGAGGTGATATGTAAATCTTTGAGGAAATTGCTTTCATTGTATGCATATTGGTTGAGTGAGCCTTTTTGGTAATGGGGGATAAATTTTGGAGCTTGGATGGTACGAGAAGAGAAGCAAACGAAGCATTTTAGAGGATAAAACCAATATCTTTTGTCTAAAAAAAGAAAAAGAAAAAATTCATTATGTCATAAATCCGATCGAAATTGAATAGAGGGATCTAAGGACATTTTATGTGTATGGTTTATTGATTCTCTATGTTATGTCGAGTTATAGAATATATTTCAATTTGTCACATTTCTCAAGGGGTGAACTGAAGGATAAGTCATTCAAATGTACAAAGGGTAAAGTATCAAACCCTTTCAAGTCAAGTGGTGATGTAACAAGACCTCCTTGAAATTGAATAAAGGGGTCAACTGAGTCAATAAAGTCATCAAATCCAAGATTATAATCAAACTTTAAGGTACATGACCAGTAGTACCCGACACGCTAAAGTAACATAACATCAAGCAAGTGTGATAATCAAGCGAGTGTGATAATCAAGCCAAGCAAGTATAAGGGGGCATGTCAAGTGAAAAATGGGTAAAGGAGGAGAGTGTCTGCAACACAGATCTCAAGAAATTAAATAGTTGCAAGGGTGAAACCATGAATTTCATAATAAAATTAAAGTATTGGAATGGAAATTATAGTGAAATTAAACAATAATTGATCAAATGGTTGACACACTAGCAGTTGCAAAAGATCTTCAAAGGGAAATAAAAATGAAGGATCAATTAATTGATGCACTCCCGATAAAATTAAGGCAAAAGCAAGATCTACTTGATTATATGATTGATGAAAGATCTATAATAAAGATAGGTGCAATTTGTGATACATATATCTCATCCAAACAACACATGCAATTTTTGAAACATATGAACTCATCTAGCAGTTTGATGAAAGTTATGACACAATGGAGCTACTAGATAAAATTGATACAACAAGTTATACTGAAGAGTTAATCCAAAAGTTCGATGCATCATGTAATACAATTGAAATAATGGGAAAACTTGATGTAACTTGTGATACCCAAGACATAATATAGGTAATTGATGCATAGTGTGATAAAGTTGACTTAATGGAATCAATGAATCAAGCACAAAATATCAACAATAATAGCAATTTTGAAGAAGAAAAAGAACAAGAAAATGATATTTCCAAGATATTTATCAGACCTTGGGAAGAAATACAATTAAAAAAAAATCAGCATGGATTGGCATACACCAAAGAAAACAATTTCCATATTCCATATTAATCTAAACCACTTCATTTTGCGAGTGCAGGTTTCCTTGAAGAAGTTCAGAATTTTGTTAAAAAGTGTTAGCATTGTAAACGACATGGTCACATGGAGAGTCAGTATTTTGACCTCCATCATTGTCTTCATTATGGGAAGACAAATCACTTATCAAAAAAATGTCAAAAGGAGAAAAAGACTAAAATATAGTCAAATATGGATGGATAAACCCTTGGAAATGGTATCAAGAAGTAAAAAGGCTACAAAATTTCTACATTTTGGTCAAGGTAGAGGTAAAGATAAAGATGCCTAAAGAAATGAATATACAAAAAAAAAAATCAATCAGTTATTCCAAAGAAAGATGGAACTCTCCACGCCTTAAGGGGTTGAGCACAATGATAAATGAAACTCTCCTCTGCCTTTAAGGAGGGGAGTAAATTAATGCTTAGTGGTAAATCATAAATCACCACATTATTGAAAGTAGACTAGTTAGTGGTCATCTAAAATCCACCACCTTAATCAAAGAAGATTGGCTAGTGGTCATCTAGAAACCACCACATCATTCAAAGAAAATTGGTTAGTGGTAAACCTTAAACCACCAGTTTCTAGGGAAGATGGTTAGTGGTAAACCTAAAAAACTACCTCCTAAAGAATCCAAATCCCCAGCTTAGATCCTTTCACAAATCAACTATTGAAGTCAAGTCAGTGAAATCAATCAACATTCAGTTAACAATGGAGAATTTCATCATAGCAATTGAGCTCTTCAACAATCATTTTAATGGATGTGTTGAGACATAGTAGCTTATCACTTGCAGATATTCGATATTGGTGATTTTTCAAATATATATTCATCAAAACTCAGTTCATCAGTTTCATATTGAAGATGAAAAAAATTATTGATACATGTGTTGTTCATTTATTCAGAGTTGTGATTAAGTGGGGGAATGTTAGATTGTGAGTCTCAAAACAATCACAAAGTCTAAGAATACAATTGTCATTCTTATCTTTATGGGTTGACACAATGATCCACTAATGAGTTGTCAATGTGATCTAGATCTAGATATAGAAGATCTAGAAGGAAAATTGATGTATTATATATACACATTTTGAGATAAATAGAATACTATAGAATTACTTAAGGCCTTTTCTCCTATCTTGCATGTCTTGTCTCACCCATGTTAATTCTTAACATGAGTGGTCACCGATGCCTTTTTCCCTTACCAACACACCTAGTACTTTTATGAGTTCAATGAATGAAATTTTGAAGGAATATATAGGAAAGTTCATCATTGTCTATTTGGATGAGATTTTAGTGTATAATAAAACAAAGGAAAAACATATAAAACATCTTAGGTTGGTTTTAAATATCTTACAACAAGAAAAATTGCTAATTAATTTGAAGAAATGCACCTTTATGAAAAAGGAATTGGTATATTTGGGCTTCATACTTTCCAAAAATGGTTTGAAGATGGACCCTAAAAAATATAGAGCAATCATTGTTGGCATGTGCCATGGAATGTCTTTGAGGTCAAGATCTTTCATTGTCTCGCAAGTTTTTACACGAAATTCATCTGACATCCTGCAAGCATAAAATCAGCTAAGTGTTGAGGCGTTGTGGGGTGGTGAATAATGCAGGGAGAGAGGATACATAGGATAAGTATCTTTCATCTAACATTTTGCAAATGAAAAAAAAAATGAAAACCTATGATATTCACGAGAGATGGAACCTATTGTTCCTTTGAGATAGTTTTTTGCTAGAAAATTATGCCAAGGCACAAGAAGTGTTTTTGAAAACAGGTTTTGATCCAAATAAGTCTCTACTCTATGAATGGCAGGACAATACCTTCCAATTATTTAATCAAGAGGAGAGCTTCCAACCAAGGTAGATGACAATTTTTTTAAATAAGGTGAGAGGAGGAAAAGGAGAAAATTTAACAAATACTACAACATTCACGAAGTGCTTTAAGACTTTTTATTGTAGAAAATATAGAGGAATAATATTTGTAAGGTTCTAGCATAAAACAAGAACTTCAATTGTATGAAATATTGACAATAATCTAACAATTCATTTAGAAGCATGAATAAAAAAAAAATTGACCCTATCATAAATCTTTGTGTGTAACATAACCTTGCCAAAAGTTAGGGAAATTGACTCTCAATTTAGCCTCTCAGGGATGTTCCGCATAAGTTGAAATAATTGCAAAGATGAAAAATAGATTTGAAATCTTATCCCACTATGCAGCACTTTGATTACCTCTTTCGTCTCACTTTCCTCCTGCACTGATGTGCGCACCCTTACTCTTCTTGAATTCTTTGCACTTTATCCATGTGATGCCTCAACATTCTCAACTTATTCGGTCTTTACCGGTTCTTTATAGCATTCCAGAACTATGTTTCCCTCAGGTCATTCTATGGTCATCCCCTAGTATTCCCATTGCACTCAAAGAAATTTAGCTACTCATGTTGTTAGATTCCAGTGACATAACACCTTTTTCACACAACATCATTTTTACCCTTGTAGGCAACAATATCAAATATCATCCTCATGGCCCCTTAAATAAGTTCCATTTAGCTACATTATATGACTAAGTACCCTAAATTAATTCAACAATATACCTTACAACACAGTATTCAACCAAAAAACAACTATGCAAGCTTCTATTTGTGGTGTTAACACTTTGGAGTCCAACTACGCTCTACAATAGGTCGTAAATTTTTGTGCTCTTCTGCCAACCTTTGTAACCACTCAACCAAAACAATCGGAAACTCAACAAATAATATTTCATGGAAATGTGTAAAATCATACCATTACGTCCATTTCTCAGGATTGATTCGTTGATTTCTAGTTTATTGTATAGAGAACTCATGTTATTTTTCCTTCACCCAGTTGTATCTCTTCCTTAGTAGGTATCCACGTCCCCTTTAGCCATAAATATCGATCTTGGCTATGGAACCTTTTGTCAGCATTCACGGGTAAACCCGAGGTTCACGAGATTTTTTCAACAAAACCCCTACCAATCAATATCTTGAAAGAAATACCCATACCACCATGTGGATAAAGAATAAGTTGGAGGGTTGATTCCTTCTAATTTTGTAATCTACAAGAATCCTTCAATATTCATGTTGCTTCATAAGAAATATCAACTTTTATTTTTTTTTTTAAGCTGAGGAGTTACCATTTTCTATTAGCAAAATTGAAACCACTACAATCTTAAGGTGGTCTCAACCCGCCCCGAGGGGAAACCGGGTTTATTGACCACCTATAGTTTTTAACTGCTGACCAAAAATAAAAGGTTTTCAAACTATCTTTCCAGGCTTTGTAAACATCCACCTTGTAACTGTTACTATTGTCATATAACTGCAAGTAAAAATTATCATAAATCCTATACATAGCTAAAGGAAACTAAGATTTGCACTTTCTAACTACTTCAAAAAAACATGCCTTTCTTCATTGCTTCCCAGCATCCTCTTGCTGCTCCTTCTCCTTCTTGATCACCAAGCCATTCGCCTCTAATTGCTGTTGAATATCCTCCAACCTCTTGTCCTGCATGAGCAGGGTGATTAGGATGTTCTTCATCTCTTTCTTCAGGTTTGGTATTCCCTGTGATAATTCAGCCATTTCCAAGGCTATCTGCTCCATAGCTTTGGCCATAAGTCTTTTCATTACCCAGTATAGGTGCAGGGACTGTTTATATAGTGTCATTCGGCCTCGGGTATGTCCTGGATCCGGCATGAGATGCACCCAGTCCTCCATTTCTTCCTCAGACTGTGCCTGAATGGCCTCTTCCTCCCAGTGCTCAATTATCCTCCTGATTTTCGGGTTAGTCCTCTCACTGTAGGCTCTCTCGGCTGTCCGAACCCTTGTCTCAATAGTCCTCCTTCCCTGTCTTCCTTCCGCTTCCGTGCTGGTCTCCCCGTCTTCCACTATTCCTTCTCGACAGCAGCAACCCCATCTGCTTCTCCCTTCTGCTACTCCCCGACTCCTCTGGCCTCCCCTGCCTCGACGACCTCGCCCTCGTCTCCGCCTGTCGCCCCCTTCCTCAGATTCCGGCTCCTGCCTTCCTTCAGCTTCCTCCCGTCCTCTTTTCGTGGCCCTGTTTCCTGTAATTTTCTCATTTCGGCCGCGGTTACCATTCCCCTGTGCTGCCTTCTCAAATTCGGATTCAATGTCATCGCTCTCGCCCTCTGAAACTTCATATACTGGTATATAGAATTGCTCTGTGTCCTCCTCCATTTTTCCTTTGCCTTTCACGTCCTGGTCCCCTCGCCCCTGGTTCCCATCTCCTGCCCTGCTTCTCATCCATCTACCTTCCGCCCTGCTCCCCTCTGCTGCCATTCTTTCCTCGCTTCTTTGCCTCTTCCTGCGCATCCTTGTTCTTTCTGCTCGGCTTCCTGATCTTCCCTCTCTCCTGACTGTATTTCGCCGATTACCGCTGCTCTCTCCTGTTTCTTTGCATGCAGATTCACTCGTCTCGCTTCGCCACCCTTTCTTCCTTATGCCTCCCCTCTTCATGCGCTTATACTTTACCTCCCTTACCTTTCTGTTGTCCCATGCCTCCGCGCTATCATTCCCCTGTCTTGTGTCTGACGTAATGACTCCTCCACTGTCATCCTTCTGTACCCTGCTGTCCTCTCGTCCTGATCGGAGATCCTTCTCACCGATCCAGTTGCCTGTGACCATCATTTCTTGTGGTGAGCAAATTTAATTTGGGAATTCCTAGAATGGAATTAAACCAGCAAACCAAAGCTAATTAAATTGTTGTCTACAAAACTTCATATTCCCCTGAGACGTTCATGTGATCATAGTTCAATACTTGTTTTGTGTGTACAATTCCTACTAACTAAATAGAGCATTTTTAGATCCCTATTTTTCGTGTTGTAGAAAAGGTTCTTGAATGATTTGTTTTACTATACAAGAGAGTGTAAATCTCAGTGCACTTTCTGCAAGTGGTTAGAATATAGTCCAGGTTTCATGCAGGTGAAAGATACGCCTTTCTCGGGCACCACAATTCCTTCAATCTAAATTTGTAAAATTCCTTATGTCTTAAGGCTTCTTCCCAACAAAGATCAAACTTTGCTAATATGGAATAATCCCTTCCTTGTCTTGAATATTGGCCTTCATATTGTCAATTGTATTAGAGATCATAACATCAACTATAATAGTATTAGAATTTAACATATTCACAAAGATCTACATATTCCCTTGGAGATGAAGGATAAGCAAGATGAATTCCTATGAATATTATAATAAACTACAAACTTGTCATCTTCAAAATGCTTTCTAGAAAAAATAAATCTTTGATGATTGGGAGGAATTCCTTGTCTTGAATTTTAGCATTGACATTATTGATAATAATTGAGCTATTAACCTGAAGAGTAATTTTCTTCCCATCCATAGTTTTGAGATCTGCATTCCACATCTCAAAGAGAAAGCCAATTAGATTTACTTATGAGTTTTGAGATCTCCATTCCGCCCCTCAAATGGAAAACCAATTGGAATGTATTCCTTCTAGATGTTATAATCAGTGAAGGTACCACCATCCTCTAGCTGTTTGCAAGTGAATGTTAACCATTTTGGGTTAGTAGGTAAGTCCTAATTATAATTATCTTGCATATTTTCCTTGACATTATGAATGATGTTTGAGTTGTCCACCTCAAGAATAATGGTTTTTTTTAGTCACAATCTTAAGAAATATTTGCATTGAAAGTACCACCATCCTCTAGTTGTTTGCAAGTGAATGTTAACCATTTTTGGTTAGTAGGTAAGTCCTAATTATAATTATCTTGCATATTTTCCTTGACAATATGAATGATGTTTGAGTTGTCCACCTCAAGAATAATGGTTTTTTTAGTCACATCTTAAGAAAGATTTTCATTCCACCTCTTAGAGAAAGCAATGGATGAAGCATATCCCTTTTCCATATTATAATTAGTGAGGGTTTATCCATCCTAATGCTTTCTAGAAAACGTTAGCTTTTCTCATTCAAGAAGAATGTATTCCTTGTGTTGAATCTTGGCTTTCACATTGTCAATTGTGTTAAAACTCTCTAACTCTGGAGTTATAGTCTCTCTAATCAATGTCTTCACTAAATCTTTCAATTTTCTAGTGATTGTCCTCACAAATATGTCCATCTGAAATTTAATGATACAAAACAAACCTAACCCATACAAAAAAAGGGTATGATGAGGTCAATAACTTTTGCAGTAATTTTTTTTTTTAAATCATTTAAGACAACTTTTCCTTCTCTATTCCTAAAACTACAATTAAAAATTGTTTCCATTAGCAAGTTTTGAGGTAAAGCGAGAAGAAATATTTGGGCTCATTCTACAAACTACCAAAAGATATTGAGATCAAATCTATAATATGGATGACTACAAAATGTACATGGAAACTGATTAAGGAATTTTCTACAAAAATCTCCTAATCAAACATACTAATATTAATTTTCTTTATCTTTAATAACAACTATTATTATTATTTTATTTTTTTTTGCTGAGCAAAGGCTAAACTAATTATATTAAAAGTACAAAAAAAGTATTTACAAGAGGTATGAACCTCTGAGAGCGCATGGTCAGCTCTCTGTCAAAAATTTTCTTGTCAATCTGGATCCTCTGCTTGTGCGAGCCAGAGGTTACAAAACCTTCAACCGAAGGAGAATTAACTGCTACAGAGTTCGTTATATAAACTAGGCAAAGAGAAGAGACAGGTAAGCAGTACCCATTGCTGCAACATAGACTGAAACAAAAAACAGGGGTGCCATGCATTACTGCATCCATTTCTGGTCGCCTCCCCATGAAACAGAGCCAAAAAGAAAATGCCGCGAATCTGGAACCATTGACTTACCCCTGACGCATCCTTCTCACTTGTTTTTCTTTTGCTTCTCCTCCGCTTCTCGTTCCTGTGCGCGTTTCTTTCTATCTTCTGCTGCTCGAACCGGGTCCCTCTCCCAAGTCACCTCCATCCCCACCGGAATATCTTCCAGCCGATCAATACCAGGGGGCAATTTGAGATACAGGGTGTAGTTAAAGGAGTCCTCAGATTCTTCCTTCCTGACTTTGCTCTGAGGGGAGGCAGGCTTGCTGCTCTGAGTCTCCATAAGAGCGTCCGTTGGATTTTCAGCCACCTCCATGGGCTCTTTGCCTTTAAGGCTTCCAATTTCCTTAAGAGCTTCAGCCTGCTCTGCTGAAAAACCTTGGGTACTTTCATCATCTGCCCTGCTTTGGAATTCTGGGTTGTAAGAGCTGTCCGGATCATCTGAGGTGGGAGGCGCCTGTTCCGCTGAGTCATCCTGCCAGTCATCTTCCTCCTCATTCTCCTCGGAGAAAATAACTGTGATCATTGCTTTGACCACGGGCTTGTTCCTCCTGCGACGATAATGGAGGGTCGTCGTCTGAACAGAATTGCTAATGTCAGAACCCGAGTAATCCGACTCAGAGGAGGGAGGCTCAGCTACAGTCAGGGGAGAGAGGCGCATCGGGCTTGCACAGCCCCTTCCTCTAGTGCCGGCTCGCTGACCATAATTACGCCCCCTGCGTGGCCCAGGATGACCAGTTCTTGGCGCCATGATGAGCCCCGGATACCCAACCGCTTTCTGAGAGTGAGACCGAGTATCCCTGAGCCTCCTTCTACCAGCAAGAGTGTCTTCGCAGAGATTGCCCGGGCTGCAAAGCAACCCAATGTCCAGCGTCGAGTTCGCCAGAGAATACAGGGGACAAAGCACATGAATTACACAATGGATGTAATCGAGGTTAGGCTTGCTTCCCGCAGAGCCTTCCTCCTTCACTCTGACATCAACAGTGAGCCTAGACAGACCAGAGCCGAGCTTAAAACCAGGAGAAAGGAATGAAGGCGCCATTCTAGAATATCCGCGAGCGATTTTTCGGGAGTTCAACTGCATTGAAGGCGATTTAAGGCGATTTAACTCAAATGGGACAGAGGCCAGCCCGCAGCACATGGCATCCACCTGTCTGGAGCATGGCCTCATATACACGGCGCGTGGAGAACGCATGAGCATTAATAACATGTATTAACACCCGCATCTGGGTAACTATTATTATTGTTTTAAATAAAGTTATAATTTAATTAATTCTCATGGTTTTTCTAAGTTAATTTATATTGTTATCATACTAATTTAAAATTTTGGCAATGTGAAATATATTATGAGGTAAGTTTTTTTTTTATGTCTATTAGCTTTTACCAACCACTTAACTTAGATCATTGTGCTAGTTCCTATCAAAATCAAAGACTCTGCCCTTCATTGAAAAGATTTGTTACCCCACATAATATACATATAATTTCACTTGCCATTTTTTATACTTGTTAAAAATTGTTTCACAAATTTATTCTATACTACCTCTACCTTGCATAGATGATATTTGACCATTTAAAATGAAAAATAATATTCCTATCCAACATACTATTATATTAAACAAAATATTTTGTGTCGAGCTCTCAATAAATGAAATTTTAAAATAAAAATTTGAAATTAATACGCACATCAATAAAATCTAACCAACATAAAAAGAAGGAATGGAAACTGGAAAAGCCATGAAACTTATTGTGGCAAAAATGTGCATTTGGCATTTCGTTAAAAATGGAAAAAATTGAACCCAAGAAAAAGCTGCACGTATGTAAAATGGATAAAAATGCATCGACCAAACTTTTTCCCAAAAAAAAGCAGGATGAGCTAGATTGAATGGACATATGGTTTTAGAGGAGGTAGAAGCCAGAAATATGTATCCAGTGGATGGTTCAAGGGATGGAGAAGCCATAAATATGTATCCAGTGGACGGTTCAGAGGAGGTAGTGGCTTCCCAAAAAAGCAAGAAGGAGGTAGTGGCTTCTCAAAAAAGCAAGAAGGATGAGCTGGAACTTGAAAATTTGAACAGCCAGCAGATAATCGTTTCTATCCATAATCGGTGGATGGTACCACCTCATCCAAAGGTGGTAGAAGCCGGAAATATGTATCCAATGGATGGTTCAGAGGAGGTAGGCGCCAGAAATATATATATCCAGTGTAGGGTTTCAGAGGAGGTAAGCGCTGAAAATATATATATCCAGTATAGGGTTCCAGAGGAAGTAGGCAGCCAAAAATAAATAGTCGTTGAAGGAGATGGAGAACGGCTATATATATCTCAAAGTCTGATCAAGTCTCAGCATTTTCCTCCTCTGTCTATGTTCAGATTGGCATCTCTGTGTGCTTGGTTGTCTGTCTGTGTGGTTTGGCTTGGCTTGGTTGCCTATCTGTCAGTCAGTCTGTGGTTTGAGTCTGGGTCGGTCTATGTCTAGGTCGAGTTTGAGTCCATGTCTATCTGTGTGAATAGAGGAGGATGAGGCTAGAGTGAAACAGATTGGAGGCAAGAAAAATGACAATTAATTTGTTTACAATTCTTGGTATCACGGAGATCAATGATCTTTCTAGGTGTGTTGTGAATTGATTTCCATTTAATTTATCTATTCTCTTGTCAGCAACAATTCTATTTAATTGCCCTGTATTCCTTTTTACACCATAAATGAGTGGAGGAAGGAAACAGGTCGCTAGTGTTGCTGAGAAATGAATGAAGGAAACAAATCATTGGCGTTGCTACTATATGAATGCTACCTCGTTTAATACTGGTTCTTGGTATACCCTGTTTTTTTGGGTTTAATCTGTCGTGTTATTTTTACGGCCCTTAATGATTTTCCGGTGTAATCCGCTTCCGTGATTTTCTGGTATGCCCTGCTCTGGCTCTGTGTTGTGCCGCACATGTGCTCTTTATGGTGTTATCCGAGCTCCCTCTATGGTGAATTCACCAAGTGAGTGTGGCTATGGTATCACTTCTAATTATTTCGTTATGATTGGGTTTCTCGAGCTTTTTTCCCAGGATTTACATCCCAATCCATGAACTATTGGGTAATCATCTATTTAGTATAACGAGATTCGCAGATGAACCAAATGGCCACATATAATCTGCATGTTGTTTATTGAGCTCTCAACTTCCTTGTATTAAATATCTCTCATTATATTCTTTTATTAAATTTCTTTTTGTTCTGAAAACAATGCAACAGATCAATTAAACTCAAACTCATCGATGGAATTGGGCTTTTTCTTGTTTTTTTTCTTAATATTTATATATTGCGTGGAAAATTTATTTACAGAAATGGCTTTTCATTAGGGTTCTACTCAAAGTAATATTTATATGTTGTTGTATTGCAAATTTATTCATAGGAATGGTTGTGTTCTCATTATGGTTCTGTTCAATGTAATTTTTTATTTTTTTTTCTTCTTCTTCTTCTGGTAGGTAAGCACCCATAGAGGGATTTAAACCAGTGACCTATCGCAATGAGTGCCTTAACAATGCACCAATTCACCGTTGTGAGCTTAAATATTGATGTAGTTATTTTCCTTTCTTTTCTTCTTCTTCTGGTAGGTAAGCACCCATAGGGGGATTTGAACCAGTGACCTATCGCAAGGAGTGCCTTAACAGTGCCACCATTCACCGTCAATCCAAAGCCCCGTGAGCTTAAATATTGATGTAGTTATTTTCCTTTCTTTTCTCAATATTGTGAGAAAATTTTGTACATACAATTATTAATAAAGTGATTTTTTAATGGAAGGAGTTAAAACTCCTTCCAAATGCTCGAGGAGGATGGGGCTCCATTCTTCTTAGAGTAGTGTAGAGTTTTTTTGTGGGTTGATTATTTTTCCTTAAACTCATACATATCACAATATATTTTTTTATATGTGTTTACTTTATAGCATTTATATTTAAAGCATGTAGTTCTACATTTCAATTATATGCATTTATATTTTAAAATTCTTAAGAAAATTGCACACATATAAATTATACAATTTTATAAAAATGCATAAAAAAACACTAAATATCTCTCTACTAAACAAACTATTCAATTTAATTTTCATTTTTATATTATTTTTGTGTTTTTCTCTTTTTTTTAAGTTTTTTTTCTCCCTTGGTGTCTTATTTTATATTTTATATTATTTTCATTTTTATATTATTTTTGTTTTTTATTGATTTTTTGAAAAAAATTTCTTTCGTGTGTATTATTTTATATTTTATATAGTTAAATAAGATTATATATATAATTGATAAAATTCTGAATTGCCTAATATGTATTTTTTCATTTGAAATTGTATGTCTATTTCTGATTTTGAAAATGTTTTATTTTAATATTTTGAATCTAAATTCTATGTTGTGTGTTTGTTTTTTTGAACTTGTAGTCTGTATGTTTATGCCAGAGAGGTTGTATAATTATTTGTATGTGATATGAAATTGGACATGCATTGGAATTGTAATGTGTTTGTTGTATTGAACTGTGATTGCAATGAATTTTGTTGTGTAAATTTGAATGTGTATATATAATATAGGCGTGTGTTGCTTATTTGAATTTGTATTTTGTATGTTTATGCCAAAGTGGTTGTATGGATATTTGTATGTGATTTGGAATTAAACATGAAATAGAAATTGTAATGTGTGCTTTTTGTATTGAATTGTGATTAAAATTGTGTGTGTTTTGTATTCAATTGTTATTGCAATGAATTTTGTTTTGTAGAATTGAATGTGTATATATAATGTAGGCGTGTGTTTGCTTATTTGAATTTGTATTTTGTATGTTTATGCCAAAGTGGTTGTATGGATATTTGTATGTGATTTGGAATTAAACACGAAATAGAAATTGTAATGTGTTTGTTGTACTGAATTTTGTTTTGTAGAATTGAATGTGTATATATAATGTAGGTGTGTGTTTGCTTATTTGAATTTGTATTTTGTATGTTTATGCCAAAGTGGTTGTATGGATACTTGTATGTGATTTGGAATTAAACACGAAATAGAAATTGTAATGTGTTTGTTGTATTGAACTGTGATTGCAATGAATTTAGTTGTGTAAATTTGAATGTGTACATATAATGTAGGTGTGTGTTTGTTTATTTGAATTTGTATTTTGTATGTTTATGCAAAAGTGGTTGTATGGATATTTGTATGTGATTTGGAATTAAACACGAAATAGAAATTGTAATGTGTGCTTTTTGTATTGAATTGTGATTGCAATGAATTTTGTTTTGTAGAATTGAATGTGTATATATAATGTAGGTGCATGTTTACTTATTTGAATTTGTATTTTGTATCTTTATGCCAAAGTGGTTGTATGGATATTTGTATGTGATTTGGAATTAAACACGAAATAGAAATTGTAATGTGTTTGTTGTATTGAACTCTGATTGCAATGAATTTTGTTGTGTAAATTTCAATGTATATATATATATATATAATGTAGGTGTGTGTTTGCTTATATGAATTTGTATTTTGTATGTTTATGCCAAAGTGGTTGTATGCATATTTGTATGTGATTTGGAACTAAACATGAAATAGAAATTGTAATGTGTGCTTTTTGTACTGAATTGTGATTGCAATGAATTTCGTTTTGTAGGTATATATAATGTAGGTGTGTGTTTGCTTATTTGAATTTGAATTTTGTATGTTTATGTCAAAGTGGTTGTATGGATATTTGTATGTGATTTGGAATTAAGAAATTGTAATGTGTTTGTTGTATTGAATTGTGATTGCAATGAATTTTGTTGTGTAAATTTGAATGTGTATATATAATGTAGGTGTGTGTTTGCTTATTTGAATTTGTATTGTGTATATTTATGCCAAAGTGGCTGTATGGATATTTGTATGTGATTTGGAATTAAACACAAAATAGAAATTGCAATGTGTGCTTTTTGTGTTGAATTGTGATTACAAATGTGTGTTTTTTGTATTGAATTGTGATTGCAATAAATTTTGTTTTGTAGAATTGAATGGATATATATATAATGTAGGTGTGTGCTTGCTTATTTGAATTTGTATTTTGTATGTTTATGCCAAAGTGGTTGTATGGATATTTGTATGTGATTTGGAATTAAACAAGAAATAGAAATTGTGATGTGTGCTTTTTGTATTGAACTTTAAATTCTATAATGTGTATTCTTACTTATTTGAATTTGTATCTGTGTGTTTGTTTATTCATTTAAAAACTGAAAATTGTGTATTTGCTTATTTGAATTTGTATCTGTGTGTTTGTTTATTCATTTAAAAATTGAAAATTGTGTATTTGCTTATTTGAATTTATGTTTTGATTGTTTGTTTATTTGATATTTCATATGTATGTAAGAGTGGTTTTATCAATGTTATGTCTCTTGATGTATGTTTGTATGTGATTTGAAATTGTAATGTGCATGTTGTATTGATTTGTAGTTGTGATGAGTCTTATTGTGTGTATTTAATATAGATTTTCTTACTCCTTTGAATTTGTATATGTATGTTTGATTATTTGAAACTGTTTATGTATGTATATAGGGTGTTTTGTTAATGGTTTGTTATGTATATTGTTTTGAACTTGTATATGAATTCGTAATGCTTATCTTTGTCATGTTGATATTGTTTGTATTTGATATTGCATATGCACGTAAGAATGGTTTTATCAATGTTATGTTTGTATGTGATTTGAAATTGTAATGTGCTTGGTTTATTGATTTGTAACTATGATTAATTTTATTATGTTTATTTAATGTAGGTTTGTTAAGTCCGTTGTTTTTTAATTGGTATATGTACGTTTGTTTACTTGAAATTGTTTATGTATGTATATGAAGTGTTTTGTCAATGTTTGGTTATGTGTTTTGGTTTGAACATGTATATGAATTTGTAATGTTTATCTTCTTTGTGTTGATATTGCATGTGTATGTAAGAAGAGTTTTATCCATGTTATGTTTGTTGATGTATGTTTGTATGCAATTTGAAATTGTAATGTGTTTGGTGTATTGATTTTTCATTGTATTATTTTATAAAATATTATTTATTATTTTCAAGATTTTAAAGATTTTGAAACTTCTTTTTTCTTTTTCTTTTTTAAATGACTTTTCTTGCATTTTTTGCATTTATCATATAAAATCTAACTAATTAACTTTAACACTTACAATAAAATACATACACTTTATTACATATAATTTTAACTCATTTGTGAGAAAAAAAAAATATTATTAATATCTATTTTTATAATTATAATTTATTATCATAATTTATTTTCATTCATACTTATAAAATTAATATGTTTTTTAAAAAATACATTAATTTTATTAATCATTTAACATATTAAATTAATATATTTTTTTAAAAATCCATTAATATTATTAATCAGTTAACATATTAAATCAATATAATTAAAGCAATGGTGCATGTTGATATGTTAAAAACCCCATGTAAACAACAATGCACACAAGTTTTTGGGGCACATAAGCTTCCACCTTCACGTGGTTGACCCTATTAGTAGAGATCACAATCTCGAAGCAAAGAGAAGCTTTTTTATTTGTTAATGGAAAATATTATATAAAAATAAATAAATTATTATAATAAATTTAAATAAATAAAAAATATTTAAAAATAAACCTAATAAATATTTGAAAATAAACCTAATAAATTATAATAAATAAATTATTGTAAATAATTATTATAAAAATAAATGATTTCCCAACAATAAAATTTTATATTATATAAAATTTAACCTATTTAAAATATATCGTTTCAAACCAATGAAAATAAATTAAACACTACCTTACTCAATAAAGACTTCTTATCAACAATACTTAGAAGCTCTGGGTTACATAGGCTTCCACCTTCACATGTTGGTAAAGATTACAAACTCAAAACAAAGAGAAGTTTTTTTAATTGTTAATGCAAATTATTATAATCAATATTTAAACCTAATATATATTAAAATTATTATTATAATAATATAAATTAATATATTATAAATTTATAAACCATTAATAAATTATTATAATTACTATTTTAAATAATTAATTATTGTAAATAATTAATTAATTATGAATTATAAATAAAAGTTTAAAAAAATTTTATTATAAATTTTATATATAAAAAAAAATAATAATAATAATAATTAATAATTTAAAAAATAAACCTAATATATATTAATTATTATAATAAAATATTTGAAAATTAAACGCAATAAATTATAAATAAATAAATAATTGTAATAATAATTATAAAAAATAAATGATTTCCCAACAATAAAATTTTATATCATATAAAATTTAACCTATTTAAAAGATATCATTTCAAACAAATGAAAATGAATTAAACACTACCTTACTCAATAAGAACCTCATATCAACAATACTTAAAAGTTTTGGGGTACATATGCTTCCACATTCACATGTTGGTAAAGATTACAAACTCAAATAAATAAATAATTATCAATACAAATTATTATAAACAATATTTAAACCTAATATATATTAAAATTGTTATTATAATCCATTATAAATTGATAAGTAATTATAGATTATAAACCATAAATAGATTAGTATAATTACTATTTTAAATAGATAATTATTGTAAATAATTAATTAATTATGAATAATAAATAAATATTAAATATTTATTATAATAAATTATAAATAAATATTAAAAATAAACTTAATAAATATTAAATTAATATAAATAAATATTTGAAAATAAACCTAATAAATTATAAATAATTGTAAATAATAATTATAAATATAAATATTTATTATAAAAATAAATAATTTCCCAAAATAAAATTTTTATATCATATAAAATTTAACCTATTTAAAATGTATTATTTCAAACAAATGAAAATGAATTAAACATTACCTTAATCAATAAGAACCTCATATCAACAATTCTTAGAAGTTTTAGAGTACATAGGCTTCCACCTTCACATGTTGATAAAGATTACAAACTCAAAACAAAATGAAGTTTTTTTTTAATTATTAATGCAAATTATTATAATCAATATTTAAACTTAATATATATTAAAATTATTATTATAATCCATTATAAATTATAAATTATAAACAATAAATAATATAATTATTTTAAATAATTAATTATGGTAAATAATTAATTAATTATGAATAATAAATAAATATTTAAAAATAAATAACTTTTATAATAATTAAATAATTGTTATAATAATATTATAAATAATTATTACAATTATTATTTAAAAATAAATATGTGTTAATAATAAATGTTTACATCATACATAAATTTTAACCTATTTAAAATATAATAATGAAGAAGAATTAAATCCCACATTTACTCAATAAGAAAATATCAATCTAACTAAACCTTTTTATAAATAAATTGACTATCTTTATTGTAAGACAAAAAAGGTGGTCATTCCATTATTTTAGTATTTCTACACTTAAGAAATTTTGGCAATATCTAATAAGGACATTGTATACTTTACAAGTAACATAATTTATAAAATATATTACATAAATTATATTAAATTAAGTACTTGCTTATATTTTGTAAAATATGGTACATAAATTTATATTAAATTAAGTATTTGTTTTTTATTAAATTAATAATATAATAAAAATAAAAGAATGTTATTCTTCATATGTCCATTTAAAAATAGAAAACAAGAATTACTAAATTTTGTCAACATAATTTGTAAAATGATACATACACCATACTAAATTAGGTCAATATAGTAGAAAGAGAAAGACAATTATTTTTCACATGTCTAATAAATAAATAAAGGAAACAAGTATTATGACTCAACATAATTTGTAAAATGATACATACACCATATTAAATTAAGTCAATATAGTATAAAAGGAAGACATAATTATTTTTCACATGTCCAATAAATAAATAAAACAAGTATTGACATTTTATCAAGCATGACTGAAAAATATAATTTGAAAATAGTGCATACTCCATATTATATTAAGTTTTGCCTCTTATTAAATTGACTACATAATAAAGCAAAAATAATTTGAAATAACAAAGTAATGTTTCCACCTAACATCTAGGCTCGCGAGTCTAATCTCATACAATCCTATTTATAGAAGCCCATTAGTGAACAAATTATTTTTCTATTCAACTTTAAGGTTGACTCCATCATGTGCAGCTAGTAAAAAAATATATAATTCATTTACATAATATAATTTAACTTTCATATAGGTGTTTGTGAGTCCTAATAATTATGCAACATAGTGTTATTTATCAAATATTTAGCAGTTTAAACAACAATATCCAAAATACATGGTTATAAAACATGCACATTATTGGTTTGACTTGAAACCTTGTGATCCTTGTCATTGTTGTACAATATTTGTGTAGTCATATCACATTAATGAAAGTCTCACTAACCTACCCAATTGCAAGCTTTCTATCAAAAGGGGAGGTGTATATGAGAGGGTCTAATGGTTATGAACACGTGCTTCCTCATATGAGGCCACATGTTCGGTAGAGTATGTACACTTTTTTGGACTTTTTAGCAGTCAAATTACTATGTGATCTTTTGGAGACTCAAAAATTATCATTAAATAGGTAAGAAATACTATCCATTGTCTTTCTGGACATCTTAAGCATTATCAATCATTAGTCCAGGCTTTTATATCACATTTTTTGGCATTTAATATTTCTCTTGTACCTAGACTGCAAAATGCTAGTGTCAATCTATTAGCTAATGTTGCATCAAAACTCATACCATGCGCTCGCCACCTGGACTACCACCTTGCGGACATTCAATGTGCCATGCACCTGCCTAGTAGACTGCCACTCAGCCGCCACATGTCTCAAGTTCATTGGGACTTGCTCTTCAGTTTCTGTTTTTTAATGGTTTTCTTAAGGAATACTAAAAAAAATAAAAAAATTAAGAAGGTAACTAATGCCAAAACCCAAAGCTCAACCCTGAGATTTGAATTAGTAAACCTTAGAACTGATGAAAAGCCTCAGAACATTAATCTAGGTCTCGGTCTATCCTTTGATGAAAGATAATCATCCATTCAATTATTAAAGACATACAAAGGTATATTTGCTGGGGTTATTCTAATCTCAAAATGTTAGATACCTCTGTCATACAACACACCATTCCTATGGTCTCTAAGATAAACCAGTGCAGCAGAAACTAAGGAAAATTCACCCGAACCTTGAAAGTCAAATTAAATCGGAGCTGAATAACCAAAGCCATATTTCCTGTTAGGCATTCGAAATGGGCGTCCAATTTAGTGCCTATTAGGAAAAAGAATGGTGACGTTCATGTATGTATAGGTTTTAGAAAGTTAAACAAAGCATGTCAGAAAGACAACTTTCCACTGCCAACCATGGAATAAGTGTTGTAATCAGTAGCCAATTCTGAGCTCATGCATTTTCTTGATGGATTTTTGGGATATAACCAAATCTTGGTCCATCCAGATGATAGATTGAAAACCGCATTCAAAACTAAATGGGGACATATGCTTATCAAAAATGCCCTTTGGTTTGATTAATGCAGGTGCCACATTTCAAAGAGCTATGGATATAACCTTTAAAGGACTCATTAACAAATCAGTTGTTATTTACGTGGATGATATCACTTTCTATTCTAGGAAGAGAAGCATCCATTTAAACAACCTTAAGCAGATCTTTGAACGATGCAAAAAATATGGGATCTCGCTCAATCAAAAGAAGTCTTATTTTGCCTTAAGCGAAGATAAGGTTTTAGGATTTGTCGTATCAAAAAAGCGTATTTATATCAATCCAGAAAGGATTAAGGAAATTGAAAAATCTCCTTACCCCATAATAAGAAATCAATGCAGTCTTTCCTTGGTCAAATAAATTTTGTAAAAATATTTGCCCCTCACTTTTCACAAATAGTTTTACCTTTACAGTCTATGAATAAAAAAATTCAGTTTTCAAGTGGGGTCATAATGAAAGAGAAGCATTTGGTTTAATCAAACAAGCTATTATCAACACTTCCTCCCTTACAACTCCCAATTTTTCCAATCATTTTGTTTTATACACATTTGCGTAAGAAACATCATATGTTGCCATTTTGACACAGCTCAATGATCAACAGATAGAAGCACCAATCTCATTTTTTAGTTCAAAGCTACAAGGTGCCTAATTAAATTACTCCGTTGTGGAAAAACAAGCCTTTGCTGTTTTTAAGTCAATAAAGCATTTCAGACCATTTCTCCTTAAAACTCACACCAAAATCATAGTTCCATTCTTAGTGGTAAAGAAATTACTAGTGCAAAGGGAAGTAGGAGAAAAAAGTGCCAACAGGGCAACCGCACTGCAAGAATATGATATCAAAATTAAACTATCTAAAATTGTTAGGGGTCAAGGTTTTTGCAAAATGTTAGCTGGAGCATCCAACTTACCAGCAAAACAAGGTTCAAGTGATGATATACAAATATCAGAGGTAATCCTCAACGATACTAAATCTCAATATGATGATCTCATCTTTTATTTAAAAAATGGGTATGCCCCTATGCAGCTTAGTTATAAAAGAAAAAGGGCTTTGAGATTGAAAGCAAAGCAATGTGAAATCGTCAATGATGTTTTATTTAGAAAAAATTATGACTTTGTTTTTCTAAGGTGCCTTGATAAATCTGAGGCGTTAAAGGTTTTACAAGAACTCCATGATGGACTAGCTGCTGGACATTTTGGAGGAGACAGGACATCACATAAAATCCTGCATGTTGGCTATTACTGGCCAACCTTGTTCAAGGATACACACGAATACGTAAGGAAGTGCAAAACCTGTCAAACTGCTACTGCTGCTGGAAAACAAAGGAAACATGCATTTCCATTACATCCAGTGAACATTGAACAAGCATTTGAGCAATGGGGGCTGGACATAATAGGTGAGATCATTCCTAACTCTTCAAAGCAACATAGATACATCCTTACAACAACTGATTACTTTACTAAATGGGTGGAAGCAATTCCACTAAAGGTAGCCAATTCTGAGAACATTATCAAATTTATTGATCAATTTATCATTACCAAATTTGGCCTACTGACTGCCCTGATGTTTGACAATGCATCTTACTTCACAAGCAACACTATGACAGAATTCGCTCTCAAAATATGTTTCAAACTCAAGTATTATGCTAACTATTATCCTCAAGGAAATGGTTTAGTAGAATCAACCAATAAAAACTCATTAGGATCATTAAACAAACTATTGATCAGAGTCAAAGAAACTAACATAAATCTCTAATATTTTCTCTATGGGTAGATCGGATAACACAGAAGGCCTCAATAGGCACTTCTCCATTTAATCTGGTTTATGGGAAAGAAGTTTTTCTTCCTACAAATATAGTTATTCCCTCTCTAGCCCTAGTTCAATTTTGATCCAGATTTAAACAGGAACGCAACCAATTACAGAGATAACCATATACACAAATATGCAGCGGAAATAATACTTCATTTCATTAATGGAAACTACTAAAATATGCTTACAATCAAAAATGGAAATAAACTAGCTAGGGCGATGGTAGCTTATCTCTGAGAATAGATGTGATGGCTACATGCCTCTGAACTGTGTTACAATGAGGCTCGAAGGCCTATTTATTGTTGAGAAACAATGAAAAACCCTTCACATTCCAAAACCTAACCCTAGGAGATGAAACGCCAAACTGTGGGCCCCGTTTGGGGGTAAGTTGTACATCAACTTCCCGGGGTCGTAACTTTAGCATATGATCTCCGTTTGACGCGTACAATAGCTCATTAGAAAGATCTATTCGAGCACTATCATTGTTGGAACGGCAACACCGGCCCCTGTTCCATGGACCCGTGTTGCCC
>APFE030592018.1:0-14009 GCA_000404065.3 Pinus taeda | reverse complement strand
ACCTGTAATAAGATACAATACAATACATTATCTTCATAATATTTTTCATGATCTAGCTAAGGCAGGAATTCCCATGCTCAGCTTTATAAATTCATTTTCATGTACATAGGATAGACAATCGTCTGTGTAGCAAACTGATGATTCGGACTCATCATCCTTTGATTTGGATGATCATTTGTTCGGCAATGATGTACATTTGATGTCTTTATATTCCTGAATATATTGCAGCCCAAATGGATGAAACTAGATCTGGGGTCTTCAAAACGCGTTCAATATTCACTCAGAGTACAAGTCGATCCATGTGAAAAATGTTCTGGAGTCGAACATGGAAAGACATCGTCTGATTACCAGCCAATGATGTAAGTTGTTAACAAGCGCGAGAGGAATCACCAATAATGACAATGACCCTCAAGGTACTACAGTACAATTCGCGCGGTGTGAAAAGGGACTTGGCGTCGAACACCACGCAAAATCTCTCGGTCGAAGGCCATTAATGTAAACTTGTCGCCAAAAGTGAGAAACTTGCCATTGAGGCATGCAAGCTTCAAAGTACTAAAAGGGTTGTTCCTAGGTCGACTTCTTGGATAATGAGCTAATGTCGACAAGAAGTGACCAATCATAGGAGGGCCTTAATGAATCCCACATCTACGACACGGAACGAAGCAAATGATTTTGGAGGAGAAAACGATCTGACAATACAGGGTTCAGGGTGGCGGTCATGAAAGAATGGAGCGTGAATGTATTGCAGCGGGTGAGACACAGGTGAATTCTCTTAATGACTTCTCTTGAACATATCGGTGACATTGACGATGGATTGGTAGCGTTAACTCCAAAGATGGATGGTGTGACAGACCAATGGTGATATGACCAGTGAACGGAACAACCCAACCAGGCTCGGATGCAGAGAGAAAGTGTCATGTTCAAGAGCGAATTGCTACCAATAAAGTTTTTTCAAGTTTTCTTCCCAATTTTCCCCAGTCATTGCTGACTATTACGTCTTTATTTTTTTCAAGATTGAGGAGGATAACATATGCTTGTTCTATAATCCGCCCTTTGGGCGAACCTGTTGCTATATTTTAACGAGCCTAGCGACAGTGAAACTCGTTCTCGTCCATTTGGACGAGTTTGTCGCTATTCGGTTTTAACGAGTTTAACGACAAAGATAACTCGGTCCTTTTCAATTTTAGAGAGTCTGAAAGGGACAGAAAGGAAACTCCAAAGATTCTTTTTCGTCATATAATCCCTTAAGTCCGAAAAAGCATAAAATAATACGAAAGGGATGAATGTTCGGTAATTTTAACGAGTCGAACAAGACAAGCGCTCGATATTTTTGTGTAATAACCCCTCAAGTTCAAAAAGATTAAAATCTAGAGGAGGGATAGCACTTCCGATGAATTTAACGAGCCGGAGAGGCTAATCGCTCAGCAATATTTTCATATTTTACGAGTCAGTTGAAAAGAGCTTAAAGGAGACCCGTTTTTCGAGGAACGAGTGATGATTTCAGGTAGCAGCTGATTCTAGGTAAGGTTTGGAATTTTCCAATCATGGCAGTGTCACAAGGATGGCTAATAGAATCATTCTTCGCAAATGTTCCTCGAAAGGGTAAACAATCAAATGGAGGTGAATGATCGGCTAAAAAACAGAGTGGAGGTGATGATGAGAACACAACCAAGGCTCAAAAGCTGATGATAATGCATTCACAATGGTTATTTACAAGAAAATTGGTTCATTTTTTAATGAGCTTAAACTCTGGGGGAAATGTTTGCTCATTGCTTATGTTTATTTTTTAATGAGCTTGAATTTCGCGTTAAAACTGCTCGTGCCAGTCATATAATAAGGATATCTCATCTAAGATGCCATTTTTTATGGAGCTCGCACCTTTTAAAGCTTTGCCTTGGTGCCTCTCGCATGCAAGCTAGGAACGACCAACTACGCCCCTCTACTTAACTACCAAGATCACTACCAAGGCTAGGTAGGAAACTTTTACCTTTACTTTGCCGGTGCCATGGTGGCCCCTGCGAAGATGAAAGGTCGATTCGACCACTCACCCGACCTAGGCAGTTGAAGTTAGCAGAATCATAGAGCTAACGTTAGCTGGTCATTTCTCGCTTGCTTACAAGAGGTTTGCATGCCCCCAAGTATAGCGAAAAATTTCCAAGTTACCATATGAAAGCTCGCCATCCTCGTTGCAGACAAAATGCTTCCTTGGCGATGTCTACCGAAATAGACAAAGGTGAGTGGCATAGTCGCCTCCACTCACATAACTTTGACGAGGGAATCTTATTCCAGTCTAATCCCATTTTCCTAAATGGATGGGTGTGTCAGACTAGTCATATATCCTCCGCAAAAACCTACTCTATACCCAAGGTTTTCTTGCCGAAACAAACCAGGGTGCATGCCCCCTGGGTTTCCGTCATATCCTCCTGAATCACTCGCGCTCATCAGGTGGACGGACTAGAGATCAATGATACATTCCTTGCGTGAAAATACCATTTAGGGATGGCATTTGACTATTTGTTATGTGTGAACCGGGGAATGACAGTTGGTCTACGAGCTTGACCATTCTACCTTCATGCGGAAAACAAATTACTCTAAGGAGTGAGGAGACGACGGCTCCCATGCAATAAATATAGTCACGCCCAAGGAGTAGATTATAATCCAGGGGTCCTTGGACTACCATCACGTTCATGTGAACGGTTTTCCTTCTCAAAGTAATGGGCAACATTGGGAAGATCCCTAACGGTTGATGTTCCTTTTCAAAGCCTGTCAGATTTTCATTTCGGCAAAGCGATGGCGAACCAAGCACTTTCCAAGAAGTTGAGAAAGATACTCAATAGAAGCCCCTTCATCTATGATGGACCAGCCATGACCATTCTGTAAGCTTGTACAATGATTCAGAATGGTACACTAGCTGGTAAACGAGGTCTGCCTAGTAGATTCCAGTCGAAGGAAACAACTAGGTTGCTTGGAGGTGGGACCGAATAGATGGCCGGATATGACTCTACTGAACTTCCTTCCTGCGGTAAAGGAACGGGTAGACTGCCCCCAAGTTCATTAGAGTCTGTGTTTACGAAAAGAATTTGAACGGTGTCATTCTCTTTCTCTTCAGTGATGGTATCATTTGAAGATGAACCTTCTTAAGGCAAGACTGGGTCAACTGCCGCCTCGACCTTTGGACTTTCATCTGGTATGGATTCAGAGGGTTCATTTTCAATGATAGACATTTCGGCCAACCACAACGGCGTGCCAGATGGATTTTCAGCCAGTGGTGGACTCGACAAGAGTTTCTTATATCCAGGAGGGAGCCATAGCGGTGAAGCAGGACGGTCATCCAAACTCTTTTAGCTTCATCTAGGAAGGGACAAAGGTGGATGGCGTGATCGCCTTCACAAAATTTACGAGGAAATTTGTGATTCCTTTTCTATCCAGATACTGCACTTTCACTGGTTGATGGTGTGCTTTCAACAAGATCATCAAAGATTGACGACACCGGATTGTGTAAACGAGGAGACCAGTCCCTTAAGATCCGAGGGATGCAAGGACAATCTCGGTGATAGTGGTCTCCATTGCAAATGACACATGGAGATTTAGGTTTAGACGGTGCGGTGTGAGGATTTTCACTAAACAACGCATGGTTTCCCCCTTTCGCTTTTGGTTCTTTCTTCTTCTTTTCTTTTTTCTCTTTCCACTTCTTCTTCTTCTCAGTTACTTGATCTTTAGCTTTACCAGCTTCATCAAGTGAAGAGGAAGGAGGAGAGGGAGAAACGGACGAAGTAGAAGGTTGGGGGGTAACTCTAGTATCATCTAGTTGCTGACTTGATTTTTCAAGAATTACGGTATTCTGAACGACAAAGGTAGAGAAGAGCCATATGGGCAAGCCGATCGTCAACCCTAGAAGTGACAATGTGGCCATATGGGTTGCACCAACATCTCCCCAAGAGGAGAAAGGACTAGGATTTCCTCCAAGGGGAATCCTTGGTTGGTAGACTCCATTTTTTCTCAACCTAAATACCAATGAGGGAATTGTGATGTTATTCCGATTAAAATAAATTTTAGACGCTTTGACACAACTTGTTTTTTCAATTTTTAAGAGTCGATAAAAAACAAAAGATGACTCTAGTCGCCTTCGATTTTTAGTGAGCCTGAAGTGACAAGTGCTCAGATGGACCTTTTCTTTTAAGGAGTCTGAAAAGGATCAAAATGGACTTCTCTGGAGATATAGGCAGAGGGGATTACCAAACCAATCGCAAAAACTGCAGAATACTTTTTACAATACGACAGTCAATCTTCCCGAATGTTGTGTTCAGTGCATTGCGATCAATAGGGCAGCAGACACGACTTCCTAAGGATAAAGGATGCAGCCTATTGTGGTCTCCCAATATATACTCGACGGTACATGGGAGCACAAGTCCGTACTTGCACTTGCCGTCTTAGAGTGGAGGAATCACCCAACCAACAATGTAAACAACAGTTACCAGGTTTTACGACGTTGGAATACATCTCTAGCCTATACCTCTAGATGTTGTGTGTTAGGTTCCAAAGCGTTGTTAGATTCATTAAATTTATTTTAAGTTGATCTTGCTTAAAAATTTGCCTTTCAGGTTCACCACGTGATGTGTATACAATTCCTAAAATGCAATCTAAGATGATAAACAACTGTTTAATCTTCTTTTGGAAATGAAAATCCTAGCTACTAAAGAAAGAAAGTTGAGAATCTTTCAACAAAGAGCACAAAGCACACACTAAATGCACTGTCCTAAATCAAACCATGCAGAGTAAATGCAAATGCACATGCATGTATTTGTTTTCAACCTTCTTAATGTATGAATGACGATAAGAAAGCTAAGTGCAAATCTGAATTATTTTCAAAGCAACAATACTCAACAAATTTCTTTTCAAAATGAAGTGAAGGTGAGAGAGACACTTTGCGATTTCGAAATGAAAATTGCTTTTCGACACTTTAAAAACTACAAATTCAAATCATATGCAATAGTAACTGTATAATTGACTATCAAGAACAATGGGATTGTCTTCTATGACTGAAAATGGCAGCTACGACACTTTCAGATCAAGAAACGACAGTTCGACTATGCTACTTCTTTGCAAAAGAGAACTAAAAATGGTGCACAATACATAAAAACACTTACAGTTCTTTGCACAATAGAGGCAGAATGATGTAGGAGAAGGGGGTTTTCACAGAGATATACTGACCACAGACAGCAAAACTCCTGAATAGGACTAAAAATAGTGAGGAAAAAACCAAAGTCTGAAGGTAAAGTTAACCTTCCCTGACCATCGCACCTGTCACACAGTGAATTCAGTATGCAGCACACCTACTACACACGGGAAATGCAATGGATACAGACTGCCTTGAAGGCAGGGTGTGATGGTACCAGTGCAAGACTTTAAACAAGTTTTCACTCATAATTTGCAATTCAGTTCAGGGATTTATGCCGAGTAAGTGATGTTCAGTATATGTAAATCACAGGGGTTTATCTAAGGAGGTTACTAGAGCCACCACTTAGGGCAATTAGAATTTTTGTATATCGATTGTTTAATTCATAAACAAAACCTGGAGATAGACTAAAGCAGCATTGATCTACTTTGCATTTGTATAACAAATGCAGTTTGAAGGCTAGCTAGCTTGGCTTTAGGCTCCGTCTGTAGTTTATAAAAGAAACAAAGATAGGCTAACAAACAATCTAGTTGCTCCCCAGTTGGAGTCGCCATTTTGTTACCAGGAATAGTGTCCACTCGAGCGCTTATTCCACTAAGACTAGTAGCTTCTTAGAAAAACAAGTAAAGTCTACTTTTTCTTTCCTTATGAAAATAGATAAGAGTGGAATAACGGACACCACCTTTGTTTGCGCTTGGTTCTTATTTTGATTCCTCTCCTTCCTGATAGGTCTTTGCCGCTTCTTCTTCATCTACCCAGCTTCAAAGAGCACCTGTGGAATCATAGCAACATACTACTATCGAAGAACAAAGATCTATATTCATAAATAACACAAGACCAGATATGTGTTAACCATACAAATGCATATATAAGCAAGCATACAAGAATATGAAGGAAAACTTGAATAGCTTTATTAAGAGCAAGAATAGCAAGAGGATTACAACCATATGTTCTGACCCAGCATCATCCTCCAGCAAGAAAGCCCTTCTTCACCTCAAGTAAAGCTTAGATCACCCAACACTATGAAGTTTCTCTAGAAAACCAACAACACTTCTCTACAAAATACAAAATTCCAGCCTCTGGATCTCTGTGATGAGGGATCCATATATAGATGATTGTAGGGGGTGAGTCATCTTCTAGGGTCTTGATTAGTGTCCTCTCTTTGATAGTTCCTGATTCCACTTGGAGAATGATGATCTCTTACTCATCCCTGGTCGAAAACAGAGAGGCAAGTGTCAGAGGGGAAGCTTCTGGAAGATTCCATGATCTTCCACCTCGCAAATTGTCCCTGAAATTTGTCCATTCCCAACCATGGCACCCTCTAGAGGAGCCATTTAGTATGCATCACACCCTTTACACTGGATAGGTGATATGCATCACATCCTCTGCACTTGGTATTCAGTATGGTCCAGTTTTGACCATTTCTGAGCAGTTTTTAGTGGAGAACTTCTAGGAGATGATGTAATCAGCTGACCTTGTTCCTTTAGGTAGTGAAGCAACACTTTTAGGCACTTAGGAGCCCTCAGTTTATGGACATTTATGATTGAGGTTGCAGTTCCTAAAAATGTCTATAACACAGCATATGGACACTCGTCATAAACCATCTCCTAACGGTTGAACCACTCAAAGAAGGTGTTGGAGAAAGAAACCTGTGGTTGACCAGCATGTCGAGCCATAAGGTCGACCCATCTCTGCATCCGTGGCTCAGTCGGTGGCAGTAAACCAAGTGAAATGTACTGCGGCTGCATCAGTGGGATATTCTCCAAAGCGAAAGCGGTCAAAATGGAACCATATCCAAAGTTCTTAGATTGTCCATTTTTCACTTTGGTAAGTTGTTCTTTCAACACAGGAAGTACAACATCACACCAGTTGAGCACCTTCAGTTCAAGGCATTCCAAGGTGGACTACATATAGGACCTATTGGCCATGTGAAGAGCCGCACTGCCAGCCAGTCTAGCAAAAGTGAATAAGATAGTCCTCAACGGTTGGTCAGTGACATCTCGAATGTTGATCTTGTCGTCCCTACTCGGCTGAGATCCTTCTTTGCAATATCGACGAATATAATCTCTCACGGATTCGCCCCCACGAGCGGAACTTGATAGGGAGAGAGGGGCACGACGCCTCAATAGACCAGTCAGAAAGTAGATGTCCACGACAGTCAAGGGGATGGATTTGCCTCTGATCTGGAACACCTGGTTAGTGGGATCCCATGCATCGAGGAAATATTGCAACAAGTTGATTTGTTTCCTTATGCTAGAGATGCGAAAGAACTTGAACAAACCACAGTTCCGCAATGCAGTTACCATACCCGGATCATGTAAAGAAACCATGTCCTCTTCTTCATGCTCACGTTCTCACCATGTAATAACCATTTTGCTCCGATGAATCTCTGAAAACAAAGAAGGGAAGAGTCAGGATCCTGATTTGGCAAAAAAAAAGCAAAAATTCCATGAAAAAATAGTGCACAAGTTTCCCTCTTTGTGCCCATCGCACCCCAGCAGTGTACTGGGAGCGATGCATACTAACTGGCCAGTGACCAGTCTAGTATGCATCGCACCTTTTGATATAGAAGGGGTGCAATGGGGCCAAGGCGAATTATTCAAACCCTAGGAGCTTAGCAAAGCAAGGAAACATGCTCATAATTCAAAAAGGAAAGAATGCAACTGAAGAGCACAGGTTTAGCTCTTACCTGGTCCAGACGGTGCCAAGAATCGTCCATAGAATCTCCCGTAATCAGCTGGTGAAAATCAAGGGGGAAAATACCTCCAAAGCTCCAACAAACCAAAGTTCAAATGAAATGGTAAAATGGGAGGTAAAAACTACTTTTAAATTACTTTTCACGTAATTCAAGTAAGGTATTAGCATTTTAACTCAGTTTTCAAGCATGTATTTTCATTTGTAGTCGGTTTGATGAAGCAATTAAATAGGTAGTACAACCGTTGAAGGAACAAAGTGTTAATAGTGAATCAAATAATCAATGACCATTATCACGAGAAGTTTTTATGCGAAGTTCAAGCTCATTAAAAATTAAACCTAAGCAATGAGCAAATTTTCCCCCTGAGTTTAAGCTCACTAAAAAATGAACCAACCTCTGGTAAATAACCATTGAGAATGCATTATCATCAGCTTTTGAGCCTTGGTCGTGTTCCTGCCATCACCTTCACTCTGTTTTAGCTGACCATATGCCTCCATTTGATTGTTTACCCTTTTGAGGAACAACTATGAAGAGTGATTTAGTTAGCCATCCTTGTGACACTGTCGTGATTGGAAAATTCCAAACCTTACCTGGAATTAGCAGCTACCCGAACATATCACTCATTCCTCAAAGACGAGTCTCCTTTAAGCTCTTTTCACCTAACTCATAAAACATGAAAAGATTACTAAGCTCTCTTCATCTTGTTAAAGCTACCGAGAGTGCTATCCCTCCTCTAGATTTTAATCTTTTTGGACCTGAGGTATTATTACACAAAAATATCGATTGCTTGTCTTGTTCGACTCGTTAAAAATATTGAAAATTCATCCCTTTCATATTATTTTATACTTTTTCGGACTTGAGGGATTATATGACGAAAAAGGATTACTGAAGTTTTCTTTCCGTCCTTTTTTAGACTCTCTAATATTGAAAAAGGACCCAATTGTCTTTGTCGTTAAACTCATTAAAACCAATAGTGACAAACTTGTCCATGCAGACAAGAACAATTTTCACTGTCACTAAGCTCATTAAAACATAGCAACAGGTTTTCCCGAAGGGAAAATTATAGAACAAGCATATGTTATCCTCCTCAAGCTTGAAAAAAATAAAGAGGTACTGGTCAGCAATGACTGGGGAAAATTGGGAAGAAAACTTGAAGAAACTTTATTGGTAGCGAGTCGCTCTTGAACATGACACTTTCACTCCATCACCATGATTGAGTCAGGTTGGGTTATTCTGTTCACCGGTCATATTACCATTGGTCCACCATACCATCCATCTTTGGGGTTAATGCTACTAATCCATTTCAGTGTCGCCGATATGTTCAAGAGAAGTTGATCAGAGAATTCACCAACCCATGTTGTGTCTCATCCGCTGCAATACCTTCACGCTCCATCCTTTCATGACTGCCACCCTGAACCCTGTATCGTCAGATCATTTTCACCTCCAAAATCATTTGCTTCATTCCATGTCGTAGATGTGGGATTCATTAAGGCCCTCCTATGACAGGTTACTTCTTGTCAATGACAGCCCATTATCCAAGAAGTCAACCTAGGAACAACCCCTTTTAGTACTTTGCAGCTTGCATGCCTCAATGGCGAGTTTCTCACTTTCGGCGATAGGTTTACATCAATGGCCTTCGACCGAAATATTTTACATGGTGTTCGACACCAAGTCCCTTTTTCACACCACACGAATTGTAGTGTAGTACCTTGAGGGTCATCATCATTATCGATGATTCCTCTTGTGCCTATTAACAACTTACATCATTAGCTCGTAATCAAGCAATGTCTTTCCATGTTCAACTCCAGAACATTTTCACATGGATCGACTTGTACTTCGGATGAAGAATGGATGAGTTTGAAGACCCTAGATCTAGTTTCATCCATCTAGGTTGCGATATATTTAGGAAAATAAAGACATCAAATGTACATCATTGCTGCACAAATAATCATCCAAATCAAAGGATGATGGCTCTACTAGAATCATCAGTCTGCCACACAAACAGTTGTCTGTCCAATGTACATGAAAATGAATTTATAAAGCTGAGCATGGGGATGCCCACCTCATCTAGATCATGAAAATGTTATGAAGATAATGTATTGTATTGTATGTTATTACAGGTCACCTTCCAGTTCGAAAGAACCTCGGAACCTCATGATAAAGCATTTCACCCGACATCAAAGATATATGACCTCATGCTTTAGGGGGAAACTGTTATAGACATATTTGGGCACTAAAACCCCAATCACATATGTCCATAAACCAAGGGCTTCTAAGTCCCTAAAAGTGTTGTTTCATTCCCTAAAGGAACAAGGTCAGCTGATTACATCATCTCCTAAAAGTTCTCCACAGAAAACTGCGCAGAACTAGTCAAAATGGGACCATACAGACTGCCCAATGCAGAGGGTACGATGCATCTCACCTTCTCAGTGTAAAAAGTGTGATGCATACTGGAAAGCCCTTCTGTAGGGTGCGATGGGCAAGAGTAGACAAATGGCAGAGATAGTTTGCAAGGTGGATGATCATGGAATCTTTCAGAAACTTCTCCTATGACACTTGCCTCTCTGAATTCACCCAGGGATGAGTAAGAGACCATCAATATCCAATTGGAATCAAGAACTATCAGAGAGAGGACACTAATCAAAATCCCAGAAGCTGACTACCCCCCTGCAATTCTATATATGGATCCCTCTCCCAGAGACTAGAGGCTGGAAATTTGATCTGTAAGGAAAGTGTTGGTTGGGTTTCCTGGTTTGCAATATCATTACTGTTGGGTGATCTAAGCTTTTTCATGAGGTGAAGAAGGGCTTTACATGCTGGAGGATGATGCGGGTCGATCAATGGCTTGTAATCCTCTCTTCTAACCTCTATATCAATAAAGTTATTTGATTTTTCCTCCACATTCTTGTATGTTAGCTAATATATGCATGTATGTGGTCAATATATATCTGGTCCTATATTGCTTATGACTGTAGATCTCTAAACTTTGAAGGTATTATGCTGCTTTGACTTTACAGGTACTCTTTGAAGCGGAGCGGTCAAGGGAAGAGCATCAAACATCCATCAAAGAGGAGAAGGAACAAGCAGAGAACCAAGTGAAATATCAAGGTTGGTACTCTTTGCTCCTCTCTTGTCTACTTCTCATAAAGAAAATCGAAAGTAACTTTAATCTATTTGTTTCTAATATAGCCACCCGTCTTAGTGGGACTAGCAACTCTGCATGGACACTAGATTTCTCGATAACACCATCACAAGTCATGTTTTTTCCATGCGATGAATATGAAACGCCTTTAAAAAATTGTGATGTGCGATCAAACCTCCCACTGTGATATCCCAATTAAACGAATTGCAAACTCACAATCGCATTTCACAGAAATTGCAAGTAATTAAGCCTTACCACTATGAACTTCATTAACGATTTGCGAAATGCGATATTGCGATGATCGCAATCGCATTTCGCCTTATAAGTAGGCAACACTACATTATATCATTTTAAATATTGCGATGTGCAAATAGAGCAGTAATCATGTGAAATAATTATGTTTGAATGTAATAATGAATGGTTTGACAAGGTAATAAATGTTTAGCGACCCGAGGAGAGGTAATTATTTTCCAAGTTATGGGAAATTAACGTTGGATATCTCATCTAAACCTTTCCCATGATCCAAAGTCATTTCAAAAACTCTTTCAGTATTAATTGCCCGATACCATCTACGATGATATATCTCATACATTTCAGGCAAGCTACAAAAGATATGTCATTGAGGAAGGTGATGCAAAAACAGAAGAAACAGAGCATTACAGAGTCCGAGTTTACAGAAATGGCTCCAATATTCTCTAATACGATCTGAAGCACTGACGGGGGAGAAACAAATTTAGACGTCATATACAACAGGCTCGAGGATAAGCGTCCCAAGGTTACTATCACAAAAGCAACAGTTGATTCAATAAAACCTTCAGGACTCCAATTCAAGGATGTCACATGTTCTTTCCTTCATAGGATATGAGTGAGAGCTAAAATCCTGCCATACACGGATATGATCACGTGGGTGGTGGAAAACCTCACAATTGAATATAGGCAATTCAGGAATCCGTGAATGGAACTCATGGGGTAATTCAAAGTAGAGGACCTGAAGTGAATGTACCATATACCTGACCCTTAGGATATATGATAAGACATACGTGGCCAAATTCACAAAGAAGAACCAAGAGCCCCTCAAGGTGATTCACGGTTGGAGAGTGTTGCCAATGAAAAAATTCAAATTTGAGAAATCAAGTATGTATGTTATAGCCTCTTTGGCAAACCCCTACAACTATATAGCTGCTATGTTATGTAGACTATATGGGTTACCCAATAATGTTAAGTTTTCCATAGAATGGATTCCTCTAATTGATGCCTGTGTTAATTCCCACATTATGGATTAGGCCACCATCCTATCTCATAACCCAGCCATGATCATCATCGAATATCGACAGAAGAGATCCTCCTCTCTAGAGAACCTTCCTCCATTGTATTTCAATGCCTCCATTATGGATGCCATCTATTTTTGCACTAAATTTCAAATCATGGGCTGGAAATGGACCTTACAGGACCCATCTCAGTCATAAACAAATGTGGGAATCCCATTACATACCCCATTTCTATAGAATATTTCATGTTTTTATTTTGTTGCTGCATCAATTAATTTTCAATAAGAAAACCCCAAGATTTCCCCAATAAGTTGCTTAAAAAAGCCTCCATATTTTTCCAAGAAGCCACTACAAACCTTCTAGCTGTCGGAAAATATTTTATTGAAGAATGGTTCGCCTATGTTAGGGTTTTTGGTAGCACAACAGACCCACATGTCCTCCCCTTGTATATTTCTAATACATTGTTGGCAAGGGAAATCACCCACCAGACCGTGGGAAAAGGCTTAACCAAAGTTCTCAAAGAAAGCAAGAAATTATTATGGCCATCTTTTCCTATCAAGTGCGGTTCTTCTTCTTTGGCAAAGTTTAATCATGCGATAAAGGAATCAGTAAGCATGGAAGGCCTCAGGGTTCATACTTTTCCTAAAAGGAAATTTGATCCAGACAAGATAGCATATAACATCACTATTGCACTAAAGAACAAGCCATATAACCACATGGCTAATGATTTTGAAGACCTGTTACAGGCGGCTGAATCCTTCGAACAATCGTTTGAATGGACAAGGGAAAATATGGGTCCTGGAGATTTTGGAAACTTTTAGGAATTCAGAAACAAAAGGCTCAACGTAATCTCGATGCACTTATTGAAAATTGAGGACAAGCCTATATGCAGTGTGACTGTCAATAACGAAGGACCTAGTTCTCGCATAGAATCTCAGGTGAATATTGATAAAATACTAAATACGGGGAAGGCCCAAGACATCGATAACATAGCAAAATCTAGCAGGAAGTTAGCCGAGAAATAGGTTATGAGCACCCCACCTAAAGAGATCAGTTCAGAGGTCAAAAGTGACAGTTTGTAACAAGAGTGGGATCAGTTTAATGAGAAACTGCATGACACTCCCAACACCACAGATACCCATGAAACAATGGAGTGTTAAACTCCTCTGCATAGTCAGGAAAATACAGAGTCCAAGCCAATAGATGAGCAAGCAACAATGTCTCAGCAGACTGAGATTATCCCTGCTCTACCCACAATAGAGATTGTAAAGTCACTGAAATCCCTCCTCTAGATGTGTTCTACAGCCCGCTGCACAAGGTTGTAGTAAGAAGACCAAGGAAAACGAGAAGGGTAGAAACACCCGAGCTCCCACCTAGAAATGAGCCAATGGACATAGTTTGGAGGGACATTCCTTCCAACCCAGCTGAGAACTTGACTATATTGCCACATTTTATGGTAGCATATGCAATGGCCACAATGGAAAAAGTCACTGAAGTCTCTATTTTGTTGAGGGAAAGGGAGGAGAATATTGCACAACTCGAGCAACATCTCGAAATAGAGAGGGAAAGTGTGAACAAGCAAGATGTCTGCAAATTGATCATCTGTTGAACAATATTGCACTTCAAGAACATGGTCATAAATGAGCTTTCTGATGAAGTGCATGTGTAGTTCAATGTGTTTTCTGCGCTGATGCTAAACTGGATCTTTGCAAAGTTGAATGGCACTTT
>APFE030592015.1:0-15148 GCA_000404065.3 Pinus taeda | reverse complement strand
AAATTGAACTTGAACCATGAATGAAAACCTTCCATTTACATTCTCAAATAAATACATCTCAACAATTAATGAAAACCTTCCATTTACATGCTCAAATAAATATATCCCAACGCACTTATATCTATGAATAGAGAATTAACGGCAGTTGTCTATAATGAGACTTTTTGAAAGCTTTTCTGGCGGGTTTTTCCGGTCAAAATCCAGTAGCAATTTATTGGAATCGCAAGTTTGATAGCTAGTTTTTGCACAATCGAAGGGTCCGGGGGTTTTTCAGGGTGCTGAATCCAAATATACAATTAAAAAACCATTTTAACTGCTAAAAATCAAGAATTAACCTCAATTTCTTCCACTAGATTCCGTCACTGGAATCTCCAAAAAGTCGCATTATAGACAACTCCAAATTAATGGCCCAAAAAATGGAATCAAAAGTACATTGTGCCTTAATGCTTGGTGTATAATTATTTGCTAGTTATGCAGTTTGGCCGATCACTTTATAAACAAGAGGGGCTGCACGGTTGTTAGTCTCTGCCTTAAGTGCAGCGAGCCGATGGTTGAGGATTGCATGGCTCAGTTTCTCTCGACTAGCCTACCAAGTGATCTAAGTCAGAAGCAATTTACCTTATCCATCAACTTCCAATTCCAGTTCCATGTGTCGTCCTAGAAGAAGATGTAGCCAAGCCCACCATCTTCAGTATGCCTGCACTACACTGATGGAGTTAAAACATCTCCTGTGTGCCTCACCATAATCAAATTTTGTTTCAAATAATGCATTTTAATATGGGTTAATGTTTTTTCTAAATGTGCAAGGTCTAAATATTCCAGAACTTTTTCTTGGCACCAAATTTCTTCTGCCATAATTAGAGATCTTTATTTATGAGAAATATTTTATTCCAATTTTGGAATTATGGGTGTAGTTTAAATCAGCTTATAGTTACAGATTTAGCTAACGTTTATATGCAAATTTATTCTCCAATTTCAGTTTCTTGGTTTTACACATTTTTGGCTTACGCAGTTCATATTAAGGCTTATGGACAAAAAATGGTTTCAATTTTTTTGGCATATATATTCATATGCAGTTTACACTATCTAAATTGCCTCTTGTATAGGGCAAAATCTGCATCTCTTAGCCCTATTACTCACTTTGTGGCAGACCAATATGAGAATCCTTTGAATATTGTAACCATGCAAGAGAAGGGCAAAGCTAAAATTGAGGGACCTTATGTAATGTATGATCTATTACCCTTTCCTAATGGCTTGATGTACCAGGCGCATGGTCCTCTTATAGTAGATGATCTTGTCGTGAATCTTACCTTTGAGCTTGTTGGCCTTGATGAATACCGGGTTGTCCACCCTAAAAGCATGCAGCCAAAAATTGCCATGTTTAAGTATACATGAGCCTTTTTTAGAGGCCTCACTCTTCCAAGCATTGGTAGCTGCATTTTCGCCATTGATGTAGTGTCTCTTGGGTCAGAGAGTAGCACATCACTATACTCCCCACATACCTTAGGACCATTACTTGAGTCCTTATCTTTTTATGTTCCACATGCTTATAGTTTCTATTTAGTCAGTTCGTTAACTCAACTGATATTCAAATAACAAAGAAAATAAAGATGAAGGCAATCCTAAGTATATGCAATTGTTACGGCGACCTGATGTGTGGTAAACAAGAAACCATATTGCCAATAGAACAAATGTTGCAACTCGTATCCCGCTAGCAAAGATTTATTGTCCAACAATGAAATTGTGGTTTAGATGGTATTGTTTACATATTCATACTTCAAAATAATCTTTTTATAAAGAGAAGGCCAGCCGGGTGTTTGGCCCCACCACGAGAGACAAGCCAAGCACCATCGAAACTTGGTTGAGCATAACAAGAGACATGGTTGAACATAACGCATAATGCATGATCGAAACTTGGCAGAAGAGCAGGACAACGGTGACAAGTACGATTCTATGTTAATATTGCATGTTGGATAGTTGAGCAAAAAAACCTAGAAGCTTGGTTAGTACCTACAATAGCAGTAAGCATGAGTTAATGTTCTCTTGGCTATCATGAAAACCTAGAATGGGTGTATTAAATAGGTAGGGGAATGTGTGAATCAAGAGTGTATACCTGTTAGCATAACAGAAGATCTCCCTATTTACATAACAAATGAGCTGTTGGGGAGCCATGGTGTCGTTTATGCTGTTGGTCGTGTGAAAATGTCGGTCATGTAGAATTTTGCTGTTCATGCTACCTTGAATGAAGGAAGCTTGATGAGTAGCGTAGATGGTTCTTTTAGCTAGAAGCAGAGGAGAGGAATGGAGTTGTACTGATCCATCCATGTCGATAGTTATATACACCTCATGCAACATTTCTCAGGAAGTGGCATTGACTCTAGAAGAGGCAACATCTTGTAGTCAAAGGGTTCAAGCTACGCATCCAAGCTCCTCGATTGGCATAGATTCCGCTAGTTCTTGTGTTCTTTCTTTGTATGTGTGAGTGGTAATTGTTAGTTTTACAATTAGCTATATTTGTTTCAACAAATTCTTTTTGTGGCTTCCCATGCTTGATTATGATTTCTAATATTGAAATTAGTCTGAGCTAGAAACCTTACCTCCTCATAATTATTTCTAGGTCTAGTAATGATGGACAGAGGCTTCCATGACTTATGAGGGATTTCACACTGAGGATCCATGTTTGAAAATGATCGTTGATCATAAATTCCCCTGGGAGACTAGAGCACGTGTGGTCTTTTCCATAGAAATTCAAGAAGACGAGGCTCTGACATTTGTGTAGGATGTAACTGAGCTATCCATTTCAAGTTCCAATAATTTAGATGATGGTGATGATTTTTATGCGGACCTTGGGGAACTGCCCGACTCATCTGTGATTTTTAGCACAAGGGGTAGGTGGATGATTTTCAGCACAAGGGGTTGGTGGATGAGCGTAGATTAATCGTACTCGGATGAGCGTAGCATAATCGTACTTACTAGTTCTGAGGTTGCCAGGTAAAGCATGCGAACGGAGAGGATGGACTGGGAGTAGGTGACCATATCGCTTGCATTCATCTCAGGTAATGTTCTTCCTCCCTAATACCTAGCTTAGCTGCAAGAAAGTAGTATCATCCTTCTTTTCTTCATTTCTTCATTATGCTCAGGCAGGTTCTCTTCCCTTTGCAGTGTTTGAAAATGGCTGGTTAAGATGGTCCGAACCTGAAGCGATTAAGATGACCCGAACCTGAACCTGGTTTGCTTCATTATGCTCAGGTAGGTTCTCTTCAATCTGTAACATCTGAATCTTCTAGCATCTCTTCCCTCTGCAACATGTAAATGTGGCTGGTTAAGATGACCTGAACCTAAACCTAGTTTGCTTGATTATGCTCAGACAGGTTCTCTTCCCTCTGCAGCGTCTGAATCTTGTAGTGTCTGAATCTTGCTGGTTAAGATGACCCGAACTTGAACCGGGTTTTTTGGCTCAGAAATGAAACAATAGTGGATCTGGGTGACTAGTTTTCTCACTCAAAAATGAAACAATCCAGTGGTCTGCTCTCTCAAAAATGAAACAATGCAATAGTCGACAGTAACGACAATGTAGGCAAGCGCTGGCATGGCACCTAGATTGAAGTGGTGGCAAGTGGTAGGCGCACTACATATGCAGACACCAACAGATGGACATGCAGATATCAGTGGCATACATAGACGTTCCAAAGTATCTAATCTTCAAGGATTAGGCCAAGTCTCTCACCTTAATTTAATTCAATTTCTATAACATTTAATGTTTTAAATTAATGCTCGCATTAGTTTACTCTCATAAGAAAATTTTCCAAATGCCAAGGGAAAAAATGATTATAACTTATGTTTTTAGCCTCTTGCCTCAGGAAGAGGCTAAATAAGATGATCACATTGATTGATCTCAAAAATTTTGGTTATTCATAATAGTAACTTGTCATTTGTCATAGTAAGCAGGTTAAATAAATGTTAAAGTCCATCTTGCCGATTATTATAGTCCAATGTCATTTCCAAATGGTAGGGACTAATAATAATTATTTACTTTAATAGGTATAATAATTAATTCTCATTCTTACAATTTATTATCATGCGAGCTACTTTGACAAGGTAGTCATTGAGTCTAAATAATCACAGTGAAGTCCTTTCTAACTTGCTTATATTTATGTTGTGTAGAGTTGTGATTAGTGTGACATTTGATTTTTAAGATATTTTAAGCGATTGTTCAAACTATACCATCTTCTTTTATTATTAACATAATTTAGTTTGGATTAATTTTTAAAATCAATGATGTTTATTTTAAATAAATATAATATAATTTAGAAGACAAATTATATTAATAATAAAAGAAGATGGATTAATAGAAAAGGAAGATTTAAAACCTATTTCTGTTCCACACTATTATAATTTTATTTTCCCAATTAACTACAATTTAGTTTGTGTGCAAACATGATTATTTAACACATAAAAATAAAATTAAAAAATATTAATAAAAAAAATTGGATTATATTTCGAAATCAATTAAATAGAATATTTTTATAAAAGTTTTAAATCTTCGTGATTCAATAATAGATTTCATGTAAATTTACAACCTTAAGTATTAATAAATAATTAAACATATTACCAATATTCTAAATGTATATATATATTTTCATTTCGCAGTTTTATGTAATTGGGATTGATAATAAAACGTGGTTTGTAAGAAGCAAATAGATTTATTGGCATAACCTAGAAAACAATTTGAATAAAGCGAAAGAAGAAACAAGGAGATAGTGACCTGTAAGCATTCGCTACTCTAATAAAATTAGTGTGAAATAGCCACTCGCGAGCATTCACTACACTATTTATTCCATTTAAATTGATAATAAAATGTGTTTTATGCAGTGCCATATAAATGTTAAACCAATTAGAAAGTTACACATTATAAATTTTTGTAATATATGTTGTTTTAGAATAAAAGATATTTCTTTGCATAATGTCAAAAAAAAATTGAATGAAAGATAGCTACTTCTTTACTATAAAATTTAAAGAATTATTGTTTAAAAACACATCTATAAAATTAGGAATAATAAGATGTTAAAGTTAATGGTAGGAACGCATTGTGTCAATCAATTCTTCTATATTAACTTAGTTAATGTTGTTAGTTTGTAGCATTAATTTATAGCTATATCATCATTATCTTCTATGTTGATACCATTGTCATAAACGATACTCTATTATGCGGTATATGTTTGTGCTCCAATTAATAAAATTTCTTAGCTACATAGTTATTCTATTTCTCAATGTTGTCTTTGTTTTTCTTGTTTTGTTAGAGGTGGTGTGACACGTGAGAAACAATATTGAAGCATTGTCCATTGGAGGTTGTGAAAGTTGGACTTTCTATGTTGTAGCCATAGGTTCATAGAATCTATTGCATGAAGTATAGAACCAACCGCGTGAGGCATGTGATGTATGCAACTACATGGAATGTTTTTTGAAATCTCGTCTAATGCTTCCTATAACTGTTGCAGCTACATGGAGTACTTGGTGATAGTACTATTGTAGCCATTAAGCAACTATCCTCCATAGATATATTTACACATTTCCCTGCTCTCTCTTCTAGATTTAGGATATTTATGAGGCAATTGAGAGTAAATATCAACTTCAAATATGACCCCAAATTCTATACCTCACAGTGAACGATCTACTCTTGAATCTCTATTGCCAATTCTATCTCATGGGAAAAATAATCAATGGGGGAATTAATTTCTTCCGCATTAATCAACAAGGATTTATTTGTAATGGGGATCATGAGATTCTCATCCCACTAAGGGTTTGCATCACACTCAAAATTGACCCTGGTGTAGAACTTTTAATGCGGATTGACCCATAGACGAATGTGTGAGCTATCATTATTAGCTCCGAGATAATTTATTGTTATTTTGTCAGGAATTTTGGCTAATTATGATCCTCAATCAACTCAGTATTCCTAGAGCTATTTTCCATGTAGTACACGTTATCATGGAGGGTTGTAATTCTCATGATTTGAAATTCTAGATTTGTTTTATTAGCATTATGGTTTTCATGCTCAATTTTGCCTCTACAAACTTAGGACTTTGTGGAGGTTTGATAGATTTAGGAGTGCTAATTCCATAATCAGAGGTGTCAATATCAAATTTTAGGCTCCTAATTTCTAATTTTAGTATCCTCCTAGGGGTTGCAAGTTTAGTTGTCGATTGCATCAAATTGGATTCGGTTGTTTGAATGCCAATTCATTTGTTTGAATATTTCCTTGATTGAATGATTATGTTGAATTTGTTCGTGAGAAGATTTTGATATATTATATCTAATAAATCTCTTTCCTTAAGTGAGTTTGTATTTTTCGTGATTTTCAATATCTCCCCCAGTAGACAAACCCATACCAAAATTGTGTGGCATAATTCTCTAGGGAGGTTGAAACTGCAATGTGGAGCTAAGTTAATATGGATAAAGGAGAATTAGTTGCCACAACATTCATTGGTTTTGAAGATGCCTAAAAGAAGAGAAGATGTGTAGGGTTACAATAGGTTTAATAATGAGATAAAAAAGTGTGGATATTGGAACTGAGATGAAACAATTGTGGATATCTGAACTGAGATAAGCAATGATATATGTAATAAAAATGGATTATTAGATTAATTATTACTATAAATATTATTAGTCCCTTACTTCACAAGGGGTAGTTTTAGCCTCTTTGTCTTACCCCAATTAATTTTTTTAGTTATGTCTTTTGTTAAATTATTAAAACAATTTTATAAGGTTTGAAAAATGTATTTCTCATTTTCTAATTGGCATAGATCACTTTCATGGGACTTAACAAGCCTTGTGGTTTGAATTTTTATTTTCTTATGTGTAAGTTCTAAACAAATAATTTTAAAATGAAAAAAGACTAATTTTGTAAATGGCCATTCCAATGTTGAGTACTCTAACACTAACATTGTATTCCTATTTCTCTACCCAATGATGTTATAACCTCCTCCTCACATATTCCGTCAATACCTCATCGATTGGCAGTGTGGCTAGTCTTATGATGGTGTGGCTAGTTTGGTGATGGCATGGAAACTTGCATCCATACAAGTAAAGAGAATATGTTTTCTTATTTTTTATCTTGCTTTGAATCTTTGTGATATAAAATTCCTAAATGCATCTCTTACGAAAATGACACCTGGGCCCCACTAAAACATATAAGAGCCATGAAAGACAGGAGCTGAGCTAGTTTCGTAACTTCTAGTAGCACTTTATATGGGAAAGTTTGAAACTTCATTATACAATATCGTGGAAAGTGCCAATTTCACTAACATGATCTTTATCTTTTGAAAATATTTATGATATGGATGATTTTATATTTTTCAATACCAAGAAGTCACATAATTCGATCAAGCTCCTTATTTTTGGAGGTGTATTTTGCACTAGCTTTAGTGGCTAAGGGTTTTGTCAACATCGATCTTTCTAGCACCATTTACATCCCTAACATTGACTATATATTTCATATGAAATTACAGTGGTTTTCTTATCAAGCCTTCCCCACCTACATTCTCCATAGAAGAATTTCCACGTGAATGTGAATGACATCACGCATAAGTTTTGGCATTTCTAGGAAAGCAAAATGGTTGGTCAAAAGCTTCCACCATTCAATTAGTTGTTAACAATCAATTAGTTGCCACTAGTAAATTAAATTAATATTTGAGGTGAATTTCCTCTAGATTAAAGGAAAAAATTTTACGGGAAAGGGGATGGCCAATTGACTCCATGAAGATTTTCCTCATAAGTATATCATTTCGCTTTTCTACCAGAAAGGTAATGACTGAATTACTCCATTAACATTTTCCTTTTAAATCTATTATTTCAAAGCTATGGTATTTTTTTAGTAAGAACATTGAGGAAAAAACATAAAGCCACCAAAAAGTCCATATATTGTATTCAAAGCCAAATTACAAGCCACATAAATAGTGCTCATGAGATCAAATAGATTCCAAAGAAGGAGAATATTGTTGAGAAAATATCTCAACAAATTCCTACAACCAACAAACCTAATCTATCAGTTTACTAATGTAAGCATTACTTCCAAGTCCCCCCTTTAATGCTTACGTTACATCACTTCAAATATTATTACTAGAATTATAAATTACATATAGTCACATATGTCTGGTTGGTCTTCATTAGTACTCACATCCACTCTCAAATCTCACAAATGTTGCTCTTTCTTCACACCTCATCTTTGAGTTGTCACTTGAACTCCATTTAAAACATAAACTCCTCTAACCATTGTTGACGAGCTTTGTACAATTAACACTACTTGACTACCCCAAATAATAGCCTAAAAACTGAATATCTCTATGGATATGCTTCCATGATTGTAGTACACATCAAAATACATACATCTAGTTATATAGGTAAGCTTTATAAGTACTAAACTTATATAGTTATCAATTATAGAATAGACTTCTTTGACATACACACATACATATGTATGAATAACAACTAGTAACTAATGTTCTTGAAGCACTAAGGAATGACAAGACACATCGATGTTTAACAAACTCAACATAACCAAGTCAATAATGTGTTCTTGTGGTACCTAAGAATGTTGAGAACCATTAACTTGAATATATTTCTCTATTCATTAATTGGTCTTTTCTTACAATTCAACACACAATATATTCATATCACAACTAATAGTTGTAAAATAAAGCAACAACCCAAATTAAAAAAATTGGAATTGCCTCCCAAGATCTTCATGTCATATTTTGAACCTGAAAAATATCATGACATCCAAACCAATCAACTTTGAAAAATGAATGCTTTCAATCACAAAATGAAAAATTAAAATAAAGCACAGAAGGCCATGGATTCCTCGTTTGCTTTGTTGAAGAGTAATATCTATCCTACAATTTCCAACACTAACAATGCCTGGCCTGTGAAAGCACTTGAGTGTATGGACAATGATATTTCTTGTAAAATTACATACTCGGTTATGTGTTCGAATATATACTCATCATGGTGACAGAGCTCCAACATTTCTATCAAATGACAATAGGAACATGGCCATAAAATATACACCCTGCATCTATAAAGTAGTCATCAAAAACTTAATATTAGGATTCACATTCTCCGTCAAATACTTGCTACCATGATCATCTTCACCTAAGGTTTGGGCTTATAAAATAAGAGTCATTAACATGATTTCGATATTGAATCTCACAATGTCCATTGTCGTTATTTCCATCCACAAAAATATTTTCCAATTTAGGCAGAGGGAGAGAATATATGGCATGAAATACAATGTTTGTGATGATGTTGTATATCATTGAAAAATCCGCTAGATTGTGAATAATGAAGGCCCTTGCACCTTTAAATCTCACAGTGAGAGATAGTGGTCATAGGTATAGGTTGGGTATAGGTAAGTCAACCCAAGATGTTCAAAGGCTGCAGAGCATTTGTCCAACCAAGGCTACGGGACTAGTAACTCAACCCAAGCTAAGGAAACATGATTACCAATCAAAAACACAACAAGGAAATAAACAAACAATCACCATGACTATCTAGGAAATGGCAAGGCTACGAAATCCACTTTCAATCTCGTCCATCCTCCATGCTAATGATAGATCACAACCAACAAACCACATGCATATGCAATTCATGCCAAAACTAGTGAAGAAATCATACATACAACTCGGTACTTACAGAAAATTTGATGTAGATGTTGACGTTGATGCCTTCTTGCACTTTCCTCCTCTTACTTTTCCTTCTTGCTCCAAGTTTAATCCAAGTATGCCACACCCTCCAAGAGTGATCCAAGAAAACTCTAAGTGTCCAAGAGTATGAGAGAGAGAACAATGAGCGAGCTCCAAAACAGAATTGGAAATAGGTTAACAACTAACCCTTATAATCCTTTTTATGGATGAGGCCTCTATTTTCTTCATTTAACTCCTCACATGCAACCTATGACCTTTCACTTCCTTTATCTCCTAATTTCCATTACTTTCATAAATAAATGTGCTAAAAATTATATTTTTCCTTTCCAAAGCCTTAACCATTTCCTTTTCCACTTTCCTTAGCCATTATCAATCACAAGTGATCCCCATCACTAGGATTTTGCCCAACTTTAGCTCAGAATAAGTGTCCCATCGACCATGGTTATTGTTTTTAACTTTTGTTTCATGGAATTTTCACTACAGATGTTACATCAAGATCCATTTCTCACTTCTAACTAAAGTGAAGTGAATTCACCTATTTATCATTCTACAAACAAAATGAACATCAGGATCCATTTCTCACTTCTAGCTAAAGTGAAGTGAATTCACCAACTTATCATTCTACAAACAAAATGAACTTGATTAGCTCATATTTGAAGCAAATATAAAATTAAATCAAGGGCTCATGATTGATCTCCAAAATGGAATAATTAGCTGAACACAACCTTTGGTCAACCCAAAACAAATTCCTAAGCTCATTTTCGATAAATTTCTTTTGACAACCCCAATCACATTTTAAACAAAGAGTTCAAACCAACTCTGACATAAAGTAGTATAGGTTTCCCTTGTTCCAGATAAGAGTCACCTACAATTTTTTTATAGAATTAAACTATATTCTACAAACAATACATAAATAGGCATGTATATAATTTAAAATGAACCCAAACCCTGCTCAAATTGTGTAGGAAACCTTGAAGTTTAAAAAAATGGCATAAATGAAACCATCACTATTTTGATGAAGCTGATCATGAAGAATTCATGTCCACTAGTACAATTCCATCTCTATTGTAGATATTCCTACATTTAGAGATGATAAGAGAGTGAGAGAATTGGTATTCCTATATTCCCATGATACATGTGAGAGAATTGCTATGTACATTCTGATAGTTATTGACTGTAAGGGCCTAATTATTCCTCATGCAAGTAAAGTAAGATTAGGGCATCACATGCTAGAATGGAATCAATTGAGTTCTTGGCCATAAAAATAAATGGAAGACCACTACAACATGCAATGCTCCCGGAAAACTGTAATTATTTTTATTTTACCACAGTAAAACAAACTGAACATTTATTGTCGTTATTTGTTGAATTAAATAATATTAGCAATTTTGTAATGATTTGGATGATTGATGGATTTTGCAACTTTTGTTGAAAATAAGTTGGAAAGGCAGTTTCCTAAAAGAAACCCTAACTAGAAAATTCTCCAAGAAAAAGGAGTCAGGGGAGGAAAAACCTTGCTGAAAGGTCATATGGTAAGGGGGAGAAATGCTAAGTCTAGTGATGACTAGATGGCATGAGCACTGTGTGCGGAAATACTTGCAGAAGACAGTGGTCTTGCGAGTGTGCTTGGGGGAAGATGGGGTCCCAAATGATTAATCTCATGGTTGGGAGGTGAAAGCATCAAATACTGAAGGTGAACTTTATCTTGGAGTCTTATTTGTTTTCTTGGAAAACTCAGGTATGTGAAACTCTTCTGGAAATCCATCTGTTGGAAAAGTAAATTCATTTGTATTTGAAAACATTATGAGTTTATGAATATAATTAAACATGTTGAGTTGTAGCTCTTAATCAGGTAATTAGTTGTTACTATTGCAATAGGCTTATAGAAGTAAAACATGAGAACGTAGGAGTCTTGCTATGTGAAGCTGGCAATGACCCCGTTATTGAAGTAGGGTTATTAACTGAATTGAATTGTAGAATAAATTAAACATGATGTTGATGTTTAGTTGAGCAGTGCTGGCAAATGTACTATTATATTGAGGTAGAGTTTATATTTGAGATAATCTATATAATTAAAGTTGCTTAATAACTATGAACTCCGTTAACTATGGTGGGTGTATTCTTGTACCTAAGGAGTATTACTTAAAACTAAAATGTATGAAAATAACACTTAGACAGTGGAATGTGCCAAACTGGAGATATAACCGTAGTAACCCTGTGTTGGATTAATTAAGATCTTTTGACAGGCAAAAAATTGGGTTTTGCCAGAATAAAGGATGTCAAACAGACTTGACAAGAGTCGCTGAAGGGTTCCACCCAGACCATAGGAGGGGATGGAACCCTACAATAATAACACTCTCTCTGAATATTCTAAACAATTCATGTGAAAAACAGAAGAAATTATATAAACCCTCTCTCAGCTTATTCCAAATAATTCATGTGAGAACAGAAGAAATTATATAAACCCTCTCTCAGCTTATTTCAAATAATTCATGTGAGAACAAAAGAAATTATATAGACCCTCTCTCATCTTATTCTAAATAATTCATGTGAAAAACAGGTGAAATTATAATAAACCCTCACTAAGCTATTCTATGTTAGTCATGTGAAAACATAGAAGATTATAAAAACCTTCACCATTTCCATTTCTAATTTGGTACTCAAATGGAGAAGAAGAATTAAACGTTGTTAAAAGACAGAGGAATTCACATAAACAGTCATAGCTGCCTAACCACTGTATCTTTACTCGCAAAATAAATTCTTGGGTCCATTGCGAGGATTATTCTAAAGTAGTAATAATATCTCAATGACTGGTGAAGAATCGTAATTAAAGGAACAAGAAGTAGAAAAGCATTTTCTTAATGGAAACCAAACCAAATTGTCATAAGTTGTAATTATATTCCAGGTAGCAAAAATTTTCATACATACAAACCCTAAGCTTATACAACATATTAACTTAAAACTTAGAACAACTGTAAATGCAAGAAGAATGTATATCCATCCAGATCACATGGCCACAACCTCCTACAATGTTCGACAAAAAAATAGAGCAATGTGAGAATAAAAGGCCTCAGCCTTGATAAATAACTTTACATCTTAAATATCCTCGGGAGTCGAGAAAGCCCTAGTAAAATTTGAGGAAACAAGCAGGCCAAGCGAGCGAAATATGAACTATAGAAAACCACAATGAAACCCTCGATTAGAGGAGGGAGGAAACATCGAGAAGCGAGGGAAACACTCAAACTAGGCAAGAGCCTATAAAAAAAGAAAGAAGTTAACCAAAAACCAGAAGCATCTTATCCGGTGGAGCTGAGATCATCCAAGAACTAAAAGTATACCAGCATGACTCTGGACACTTACCCGGAGGTCTTCTACGGTGGTGTCGAATAGCCGTAACCATGGGTGCCTCTTATTGACACGAGGAAATTCCAAAAACTATATCTGCTAACCCTGTAGCAAAAGTGAAAGAGAAAATCAAGGGATCAATGATCTTTGTTAATAGAAGTAAAAAAAGTAAACTAAAGGATAAAATGTTGCAAAGAAACTTACATGAGGACAAGCAAAGAGTCACCACACAAGTAAAGCAAATTTGCAACCCAGTAACCTGAGGCAGCCCTCCTGAGACAGTGTATCTCCAGCAATCTAAATCAACCAGCTGAAGGAGAAGAAGAGCGCCAGTGCCAAGGAGCAGAGTTTCCAAATGACTCCCTTGATTCCAATCTGGAGAATGTGAAATTCCATGGGAGTAGCTCAGCCATCAGATCATAGGCCTAAGCCATCCACCGTTGATGTGGAGAGCATCCCAAGGTGCACAACTATGGAGAGACAGCCTACTTGTGTCACATAGCCATGGCCGAGCCAGTGTGCACGCAAATTAACCCATTGAATGATCCAGATACAAAACGTTTATGGTGAAAATTAACGTATAAATTAAAGACGAGATCTTCGACTTAAATATAGTTGACAAATAATAGGAAAAAGGGGATACCTTTGTTAGGATACTCCGACACATAGGAAATATTTAAGTATAACTTGGTCTAGTATAGAGTTAGGTAAAGTGTGTTTCTTTACTATGTACTTTTGTAACTTATAATCCGACGGTCACGATATGTAGTGATCTGACAGTTCATTCTCTCCTTGGTATTACCGACACTTGATCCGTGGCTTGACACCCGATTGGTCCATGATCTCTATTTAAAGAGCATGGAGGGTCATTTGTAGGTTAACTGTTAATGAGAGAAGCTTATGTAAAATTTCATTCTTTTATTAATAAATTGCGTGAAGTGGCCGTGTTGGCTCAGGCTATGGTCTGTTTCCCTCTTTGAGAGTTTTAACCACGTCAAAATTACTGGTGTATTGATCTGTGATCTATTCGTGAGAAGTGCCCTTTGGTGTTCTGTCTGAGGAACTTACCCTGGAAATTCCTACATGGTCTCAGAGCTATTTGAGGGCCACCTCTATTGGTGATCCAAATCTGAAGCCGGTAGAACTGCATCTGACTGCCATTTCCTAGATCTGTTGTTTCTGACTGCTTTCGGGCTGAGAGGACTGCTCTATTGTGTTAGGAGCATCTGTTCCAGTGAGGAACCCTTTTAGTTTCACGCGAAAAGGTTTCTGGTAGCCCTAGCTACGTCATTTTTAAGATCTGGAGGTATACCGTGTTTATTTGCAGTTTCTAGTTATTTTCTCTCTGTTTATTATTTCGGTTTATTTAGCTCCTTTTTTATTACCGGATCTATACCTTTCATTTCTACATATGCTCCTTGCCCTATGACTCTGTACGATCTAGGCAAATTAGAAATAGAGAGGAAGGATTTTTCTCATGCGTATGCTCTTTTCAGTTCCACCTTAGTGTGATCTCGGAAAATCAGAAACATTGAGGAAACTATTTAGTTTCCAGGTAAAGCTAACTTCAAGCCGTAAGGGTTTTTTTTTCGTATGTCCATGATGGGTTTTGTGTTTTTTGTTTTGTAGGGAAAAATAGCTTTCTCAAGCAAGAACGCAACTCAAAGCTTTAGTGACCAAAAAAACAAACCCCCCCCCCCCTCTCTCTCTCTCAAACTTTTAGTTTAGCTCACTTGGTTCAAAGCTAATTTATGAGAGTAGATGTCTTGAGTTCAAGTCTCCTTTATGTTGGAAAGGGGGCATTTTTTTCATTTCCGCACATTCCTGCACTTCGTCGGCGCCTTCATCAACGTTTCTTCAGAAAGCCATAACTTCTTCATCCGGAAGCCGTTTTGAGAGCCGTTTTTTTTTAACCAGCCTAATTTTTTGAGATCTTTCCATTGGAACACTTAGTTTTAGCATATATAGCTTCAGATTCTGTTAAAATGGAAAGTCCATGCCAAGTTGTTCTTGATAGCACCAATTACTTCTAATGGTGGTCCTACATTGTGGATTTACTTAGAAGTAAAGGTCTTTACAGAATAGCCACAGGCCAAGAAACC
>APFE030592012.1:0-19354 GCA_000404065.3 Pinus taeda | reverse complement strand
GATTTCGCCTTTTACAGGAAGTTCTGGGCCTTCTACAGGAAGTTCTATAGCTTCTACAGGAAGTTCCTGTAGACCCTTCAGATAGGCCAAAATTCATCTTCGAAGAAAATCTAAAGGTTGGAATCTTCCTATTAGGTCTTCAAGAACCCCTGCTTCCATCCATCACCATATGTCACCCTGTTTCATCTCATTGCACCTCCGCTACACCCATCCTGTTATTTGTTCCTGCATAGAAAAAAACATGTTTTCTTCATCCTGCTAGCAAGAACTTTTAGTAAAAACTCAAGCAGTAGTGTCTCGCTCACCTTACCTATCAATCTCCATCTGGACTCCTCATCAGCCAAATCCCTCGTCAGCAGCATAGCCCTGCTCGTTTAGCTTGCATCCCAGGAGGAGAAGCAGCTACAGGACATCCTACAGGAATCCTGTAGCAGCTAATCCCTCTGGAAGACATACTCTGGAGACAAGGGCAATGGAAAATGACAAAGGAAACATGCAAAGGGCTCATCTTGAAATTGAAAATATCGCTAGTAGTTGAAGCCAAGAAAAACTTGTGCATGTACCATCAACGAACGAAGGAAAGGTTCCCAAACCTGTGCATGTAGCATCAACGAATGAAGGAATGGGTTCCAAAACCCATGCATGAAGCAGTAGCAGATGGAGGAGTGGTTGCAAGACCCAAAGTTTGCATAACGTGGCCATGACCACACAGGTAAGTGCCTAAACTCATTTGTCAATTGCATAAACTATATTTCAAAAGCTGCATGCTTATGGAAATGGTGCGGATCAAATGGCAACCCTCAGCCAGTTACATAGCCTCGTGAGATCCAAACGAGCCCAGTTACATTCAAAATCACTGATGGGATGTGCAGCCAACATGTGTGGAGTGTCCATTCAAGGAATGATCGTCGGGACTAGTAGTGGTGGTGGCAGTTAATGGCAGAGGAGAGGTGATGATAGTTAGAAATATGCAGAGAAATCATGGCTATGACGTCGGATCAACGGTCCGGTCCAGCCACCTCATTCCCTCACCACGAATCACACCGAAGTTAAAAGATGCTCCGCTAAAACTCACACCACCTTCTATTCATTTTTCACTTGCAATGTCCTCAACTAGAGTACGCGTCAATGTCCTCGACTGGAGTATGCGTCCTCTACTTCCAAAAACTGTTAACTAGTCTTCCTCCACTGGATTTTCTACCTGTTTTCGAAAATCTCCCATGTATCAAGCTTGTTTAGAGGCGTAGTGACATTCTACAGGAACATGGTGGGTCTTCTATAGGAAGAGTCCTATAGGAAATACAACACAACTTTTCGGAGCAGGGAAGCTAGGGATTTTTCTTTGTCAAATTAGGAGCTCCAAACGAGGTAGGCTCGGGAATCTCTTCTATGCATGGTATGTTTTGAAAAGGTGGTGAATTGAATGAAATCAAATTGGGGAATCAGAGGAAAGCAATTTGCCTGTGAATTGAGAAAAACGTTTGCCTGTGTATCGCACTGAGTTTCGCAATTGTTTCTGCATCAAGATTCTCTTCCACATTTCCTATATTTCTTAAAAGTTCTCCTATAGGGGGGAGATATGCAGCTCTGGGTGCCAGGCTGTGAATGGAAAAATTTTAAATTTTCATATATAAATGTGTGCTGAGAAGAAAACTTGATCTCTGTACTCCATCTAAAGAAACAAAACTCTGTCTTTCATAAACAGATAACCGAGTCTTGGGCAACAACAATCTTGAAATCAGGGAATTGACTGCTAATTGACATTGAACATCCAAGGAATCCTTCCTTGAGTCTAGGGGGAAACCATAAACAACATTCCCTTTCTTGACCAAAGCATAAAAGAAAAACACTCTCACCATGCCAGGGGGATTCGTAAGGAAAAAACCCTTGGACTCCAGCAAATTGCATGAGCACCCTAAGGTGGTGAACCATTTCACGCGGGCCAATTGGATGTCATTCTTTTACAAAATTCAAGGTCATGATGAGGAGATAGCTGAAGAGTTTTTAATGATCCCAAGACCTCAATCAAAGGCACAAGCCAGAATTAGTTTTAGGGGTGTGACCCTAGAACTTACCCCTGAGCTCATTAGTCGAGTTACCAGTCTACCATTAGGGCTCCCTTGGAGCAAAGATGAGAGGGAATTGGGCCAAGCTGCCAAGAAAGCATTCTTTCTACCTGAGGAACATCCTGTAGAAGAAAAAAATGGGGTGAGGAGAACCAGATTGCCTCCTCTCTGGAGTGAAGTCAGTTTCCAAATCATGAAGTACATTACCTATGAAGGAAGATTTATCATTGTCTATGGATATCATTTCAGGTTGTTGTGTGAACTTAGACATGGAATTGATTTACCTCCAACAATGAAGCTGAGCATTCCCTATTTTGTTCTTCAGTCACTCATTGAATGTGGTACAAAATTGATTGAAGGGATTTTAGATCAGCTAGCCCATCATGGTCTCATCAAACTATTAGTGGAATATGCCCTGCACACCTACACTGTCCCCAAATCTTGGGAGATCTTCCAAAACATGTCTACGGGTGACACCATTAGAATTTTGGCTGAAAATATCACCCCATCCAGCGGTGAGGAAGGGGAACACATTGAATAAGCTGAGAAAACCAATGGTGAAGGAATGCAGAACATTCAAGCATAGGAGGGACAGTAAGGAAAAGGAGAAATGGGCCAGGTCGCTGAGCCTAAAACAGAGGCGCAGACAACAACACAAACACCACAGGAAAAGAGAATGCAGAGTAGAGCAGAGAGGGATGAAAAACACCAAATGAAGGCTGTCACAACCACAACAGACACCCAAAAACAAAAGGAAAAGACACATCCTGAAATAGCAGCAACACAGACAGAAACAGTTGACACAGGGGCTTTTGCAGGAAGCAGGGAAAAATAACAGCAAGAGGAGAAATCGCCTGAGATTTTGGCAAGGGGGAAGCAGCCGTGCTTGCTGCCTTAATCACCCCTCCAAAACAAAAAGGGAAGAGAAAAAGGCAAATCTCCATGTACTTTAAAGCAAGAAGGAGCACACAGAATAAAGCAGGCAGTCCCAAACCTCAATCAAAGGTGCCAATTGTCATCAAGGACACATCATCTAAACCAAAAGAAGGCTCTCCTTCAAAGATATCCATCACCTATGAACGAGGAAGACCGAAAACCTCCACCTGGAGAGAGAGAATTAAGCTGATGGACTCAAAGACATTTCTACAAGAAGCTGAGAAGTCTCTACAGGAAACTCTAACTAAGCTACGGGAGACCGAGAAACTGGAGGAAAAGGTAGCCAAACCATCACAAGGAGAAGAGAATATAGAGGAAATATTGGAACCAAGACCTTAACATAGCTTGGGCTCATACTATGACTTATTAGAAGCGGGGAAGATAATTCCCTAGAAATTTGTGGTGCCACTTTTCTTTGCACTGGAAGAAGAAAGAATTAGGACTCACACTTGGATGACGATTGCTAAGTCCAAGGGTGTGGCAGACATAGGCCACCTAGAGGAACAACTCAAGGAATAAAGAAAAGAATTAGCCATAGTAAGGCATGTGGAGAGCAGTCAAAGGGCCAAACTACAAGATGAAAATGAGCTACTGAAACAGCAGCTGCAGCTCCAAGAAAGTCATACGAAAGATAGGCCCCCCATCTAGGGAGGACAGCAACAACAGGAAAGGCCTCCAGCAGACAAAGAAATCTCTGATGAACAGTAGAAAGGGGACGGGCTACAAGCTGAGGTTGAGGTGCTAACAAAGCGGCTACAGGAGAAATAGTTACAACAAGCAGAGGAAATACAGTCTCTAAAACAACAGGTACAAGAAAAGGAGGCCCAACTAGCCTGCATGGCTAGCTGGACAGTAGAGGCCTTGTAGTGTAGGCAACTTGTTAAGTCAAATGACTTATATCTGAAATATCAATGGTTTCAGTTCCAGATTAACACCTTGGCCCAAAGGGGAACCATTCCATTTCAAAATTACCATCAATTCATGGCTTTGTGTGACAGTAGCTCAGTAGAGGATAAGGCCGTGTTATCAGAGTTCTACTTACACAACTTGGCCCTTCCTAACATGAATCTATGGGACACCAATGCTACAGTGGGAGATGTGAAACTTATGGCCATGGCCTCTTGGTTAAATCATGAGGAAAAAAGGGCAACATAGATTCAAAATCTCACGAACAGGGAGCTAACTGAGCCACTCATGATCAGAGCAGCGTCGAAGGATCCCTCAGCCTTGATATATGCCCACCAGCACCTGGCCAATAATCCTCAGATTCTTCCAGATTACATTGAATGACAAGCTCAAGCCATTGCTCATTTTGAGGACATGGAAAGATTGTTGGGGGATAACTGTATTCATGCTTGCAGAAGGAGGTGGAACACACTGTCCCACAGTCTGAAGATAAGAGAATATCACTCCCCAACAAGGATGAGGGAGGCCTTGGAAAGAGTACCCTCTATAAGAAGTCAATGCAAAATCTGCAGGCCAACTAGATCAACCTAAAATTCAGTCCTCCCTTGCTTTCAGGACTGCTAGAAGGAGTCAAAGAAGAAGAGGAACACGGGAAGTGAGAGGAAGTAGAATGAAAAGTAGGATTTCATGAACAAGAAGAAGACATCACCTCGGAAACTTGGAATGTGATAGAAGCAGTCAAATAAATCAAGGATGATGAGCTGGATTAGGTGCTCAGAGGATGAGCAACCATTTTTGCAGGGGGGGTGATGATTAGCCCCAAAAATGGGTAACTTATTGGGTTCATTATTTCCTATTGTTCATGATTAATCCACCATTCTTCATAGTTAATGCATGATTTTGAGTATATTTATGTTGATTGAATGAATGAGAATAGTCACTTGACCATGGAGGCTAATACGTGGTTATTGCAGATTTTTGGACAACTTTTGGACCAAGATCAAGCATTTATGAGCTAGTTGATAGCCAAAAATGAGGGAACAAGGCTAAGGATTCATAAGAAGGGTATCTCCTACACTAAATGGCCCCTTCCTTTAATTCTCCACCATCAGCTCGAAGTTCAGCAGACCACCGAAGATAATTCCCAAGGGCAACTGAGCAGCTTTTTGTAAAGTGACTGATTACTTGTTGTTTGAGCAACCAAGCCCCTTGAGTTATGGAGGGCTGTTGGAGGTCCTCATAGTGTATAAGAAGGAAGTCTTCCAACCTTCATAGGTTACTTTTTGAACATTTGTATTTTGCACTCTAGTGCTGCTCTGTTTTTGCTCACTTTTGGAGCTTTTGCTGTAAACATTTTTTGTGACATGGTCATTTTCTGAATAATGGAGATCATTTTCATTTCGCTTCAGCTCTGAGCTTCTTCTTAGCAGCTTGTAGCTCTTGGGGTTGGGCCCAACCCAAGTGCCAGGACCTCCTCTATATACTGTTATATGTTTTTGCTGCCTTCACTTAATTTCTACTAGTAGGTTACAATATTGCTTGGTTATTTAGTTCATTCTCAATTACTGAAACAGTTGTTCATGTTTCAAGTGATTTAATAGGTTGGTAGTAGAAAATATCTTTGAAAATTCCATCAAGCAACCCTTGATCTCACCTCTCCCTCCTTGGGACCATGAGCTGAGACCAAGGTGTCCTTGCTGCCATAAAAACAATGTTCTTGCTTCTTCATGCAATTTCTAGTGTTAGATTCTTAGTTGCAAAAGTTGGTACCAGTTGTGATTACATGCTTAGATCCATTCTTGCTTCATTTCCATAGTTTTTTTACATGATTTTCTACCAATAAACTTATGTTCATCATGCTTATGGTTTCTAGGTCAAATTAAGTCAAAATAGCTAGATCTTTGGTTTTCTTAGACTTTGTTGATTAATTTTGGAAAATAACATGTAGAGCACCTGTGATACCTCCTCCCCTACCCTTACCCGATCAACGCAACCTACTTCATCCTCTAACTCATATTCTTGCCTCTCATTTTCCACATTCCCTCACCTTGCCCTAATTTCTACATTCTTGTGCATCATTTCTCCCTCCATCCTCGAACAAATCCAATCACCTTAATCGCTCCTTAGCCTCATTCACCAGGTCCTAGACCCCTTAACATCCTTATCCAACCTCCATTTCCACTTTCTCACCGTTTTTCCACCATCAACCCTTCAAAATTCCCTTTAGAAACATCGTGTAGAGACATCCTGTAGAACCCCTACAGACTTCCTGTAGAAGCTACGAAAGCAGTTTCTTGAGATTCGATCACTATGAAACTCTCTGGAAGGGTTCTACGGACCCCTTAGGCCCTCTTCTCACCTTCCCAACCTCCTGCAAGCATTTCCTTTCACCAATCACCCTCTGCACAGTCAAAAATAGTTAAAGCACATGCATAATAATTCTGACAACTTACTCAAAAATACAAAAAGATGTTTTTCTCCAAATTTTATTGTAGAAGTAGCTTAGTCACATGCATTTTACCTTTGTAGAAGTCAATGGAATCCATTTCCACTGCTTTCATCTCTTTTCTTGCAACAATAGGGTTAGCCGGTAAAACTAGGGTTTGCTAGGGTTTGCATTTCCTTTCAACTTTTAGTTTCTTTCTGAGTTAGCTTTCATCCATCATAGTTAAAAGCTTCTTCTAAGAGATCATAGAAGTTGGCTTAAGCTCCTAGCAGACTTTTGCTAGCTGATCAAGTGACAACTACGGCAAGATCTAGTACTTGTGCATATAGCACCATCGCTTCCAAGTTTGTTATGAACTACCGGGCTCATAAAAGTAAAGAAGGGAGTCCCAGGAGTTGTAGCATTATTGTTGCAATACTGGAGCCCACCACAAATCCACCTTGTTTTTCACTAATAGAGCGACCAATCTGCCCTCCAACGGTGCAGTTTTTAGGAAACTTAAATTCTCCAATAACCCCTTAAGGAAAAAAATATGGTCATACAAGCCACATAAGGTCATAAGCTAAGCCTTAACACCTACCCTCATTAGCCTAGCCCTTAAACATCAAGTGTGTGGCCATGTGGGGTGCCACGGAATCAAGGGTTGGGCTAACCACCTTCCCTTCTCATCGGGCCCCTTCAATCTATGTGCCCTGGTCACATTATGGTCCAAAGGGCTTGGGGCTAGCCTCCTTTACATAGCACTCTCCACAAGCACCAAGCCACGGTCCTCTGTGGTGATATATGGCCACGGGAAAGCCCCCTCTTCATAGTGCTTCTGCCTTTGTGTGTGGTATCATGCTGCAGGATATGACCATGGACCAGACTAAAGGTCTCGAGCCCCTTATCTCTGTGTTGTGGGTCATGTGGTTGTGAATATGACCAGGTTGGCAGCTCGATGCCTTCTTCCAAAATGATGCCAATGAAAACTTAAATATATTTTTTTTTCCCATTACATAACAAGAACTACTACCAAGCTTGTTGGTTGAGCGTTGCGTTGTTGGATTGGAGGTCAAGGGTTCGAATCCTTCCTAGACCTTGTCTTTCAATGCCAAAATTTTAATATGCCATCGAGGTGCCACATGGCAACCCATGAGTAGGCCATGTGGCACCATTCTATTGGTCCACGCAGAAACACCACAACCAATCAAAATCGACAAACTACAAAAAAACTGGAGGATGCCAAGTGTCAACAGCCATTTGGCTCGTGCTTGCATAGTCACCTTACTAACTCAACTTTACGGTCACCTAATCAATTTCCCAGTCAACAAACTGCTAAAATTTTAGTTGTTGGAGTAAATGGTCAGCACACGATAACTTGAGCATAAGATATCAGATTGAGGTGAAGCAAATGTCATTGGATTTAGACTTACGAGCACTTCGACTTGACACTAGTTTCAAGACTTTCTTGGCACTTTTATTTTTGAGGTAAAATTTGACCTCCTAATCACACCTCTGCACTAGGAACTTTTGGACTCGAAAAGTTTACTTCCTTAGTCAATATAATGAGGTTGAAACTCAAAAACACCCAAAAAATAAATCCCAAATGCTTATTTTTCAATTGGTGCCCTTCAAGCCCTAATCAAGGCATTTCACCTATCTTCTCTATGAAGACCTACTTTCATGTTAAGAATTGAGCCAAAATTCTTATCATTTTTGCAAGCACAAAATATTGATGAGTGGAATTTGAACATTCCCTTTAATCTCATATTTGCACAACTCAAAAACAACTTCATCTTGAAGTTAAAATGTTGAAGAAAAACATGACTCCATCTTGGAAATCAGAAACAACATAAACTTGCTTTACCTTCCTCAAGTTGAGCTTGTACATAAAAAGTACATTGTTGTAATTTTCTAATGATACAGTCGGCCTTGCCTATAAAACATAATCATCTTGTACAATCTTGAAACAAATATCATATTCCCACAAGTTTCATCTTGAATACTTGTATCTGTGAGTACAAGACAAACTTGTAGACAAACTTTGAATGACAATCTTGTATATTCACAAAAGTCCTTGAACATGTGGACTTATAAACTAGCCAATAAATACAACAATGAAAATCACATACTTGTTGAACATAGTGACAATCATTTTTCACTTTACAAAAGTACCTAAATAGGTAAACAACAACAAGTCATTACAAATTTACAAAGCAAATTTACAAACAAGTCCACCCAAATGTTTCCTCTCTTAGGCTTATGGGTTCTCTTTTTGCATCATTTTTGCCTTGAAAGTTGCTTAGGATTGTTTCGAGTCTTCTTGCCACCTATCTCTTCCCTTGCATTATGTTGCACAATCTCCTTTCCTTTCTTGGACTAAAGCTTTGGATGTAATTTCCAACATCATTCATTTCCATGCCCATTCATCTTGCAATGGGTACAAAATAACTTCCTCTTGGTTGCCGAAAAAGAAGTCCTATCATGCAAAGAGAATCATTATGCTTGATGCCTAGAATCCGATCCATTCTTTTAACCATTATTATGTTTTTCTCACACATAGCCACACAATGGTCAATTACATCACAAAAAGTACAAGGGTAATTATTCCACAAATAGTCAAAACTACCATGCATTGGAAAACACCCATGGGGATTATACGTGTCTCTAGGGATGCAACTTTGACAGAGTACAGTGGATAATGACATGCATGGTCCTTCCAAGAATTCATTTCCCTTGGGAGACAAATTATCATTATCACAAGGTGGTGGTGACATCTCATCCTCAGATGGTTGATGTGCCTCAAACCATTTAGAGAATTCTCCAAACTACCTTTGACCATATCCCAATCCCTGATACTTTTGTCTCTCCACAATCATGATTGAATTGGTGATACCTTGGCCATTTATGCCAAGACATCCTGCTTCATAAACCATATTGGAAAGAATCCTCATACCAATACCTTTGGTGTGTTTTTCAAACACTGCAAAAGAGGTGTTATGCACATAAACATAATGAATTGTACTTGAAATTATAATTACCTCCTTAAACATTCCTGAGAATGATGTCAATGATATTGTATATGACTCTAGCCACCCACTCTTATCAAATGGAATGTGGTGATAATCTTGAATATGCTTACAAAATTCACATGCATCATCTTTCTCATATGGTCCATAACCATTGTTTGAACCATGACCACATACTCGTTTCATTTTGGAGGTTTCTCTTACTGTCATAGGAGTAGAACTTTCATCAACTTGTTCTTCAAGCACATGTTGCAACTGTAGGTGCATATTCCTTAGCTTACTCTAGCATCCTTCTCAACTCAATGTTCTCCACATGAAGAGCCAAATTCTACACCTCTAGCTCTTGGAGACTCTTTTTGATGCCCATTCTTGCAACTTGGTCATATGAATCGATGATACCAATTTGATCTGAAAAGGAAGGAGGTGTCTTTTTCCCCTTCTCCAAAATCAAACAAACAAATAAAAAAGGATTGTTCAGACACTTTGCAAGGTAAAATGGGTATTGTCACAAAATAGGTTTTTCCAATGTCTCAAGTCATGAGTTAGTATTCACAAGTAAACTTATCATAAGCAACATAACTCATACAAGGATAATGAAGAGCATAAAAAAATATTTGTTTATGGAGTTCACCCCTCCTGGGCTACATCTCTAGGCCTTCCAACATAGCTAGACTGCTCCATATATTCAATATAAAAAGGAGTACATAAATTTTACTGATTGAAACATGTGTCTATTACCCCTACAAGGTATTGTTCTCCTGCAAAGAACTCTCACATAAAGAAACAATACAAGGCATCTCCTAAAAAGATCCTATACTCCAACTGAAATGAGCTAAAATGAGCATGTGAGCACTTCAATTCTACATTGAAAAGGATAAACAAAAATTCCCTCAACATGAGATAATGAGAAAAGTAAACCTGAGATTAAACCTACAAGGCCTTCTCCATGCTCAAACAACTTCGAGAATTGTTTCAAAAACCATATTGATCCATACACTCTTTGTCTTCAACCTGCATAAAAGCTCCTTATATGTGCTCAAAATAGAAATCAGAGGTCACCATCAGATCCAAAATATTCAAAAACCTCTAGGTAGACTCTTCTTGACCTCAATTTGGTCAAACTATCAAAAAGGTATTGCTCTCCAAGATCTACCCATCAATTTTACTGTTAATTGTCCTAGAAATCGGACCAACAGTTTAACTGTCCTACAAAGTTTCCCTATTTTTCGCTAATGGAGTGAAAAATCCACCCTCCACCACTACATTTTATAGGAAAATTAAATTCTCCAATAGCCCCTTAAGGCTAAAAATACGGTCATATAGGCCACATAAGGATGTAGGTTGGGCCTTAACACCTTTTCACACTGGCCTACCCCTTAAACATTAGGTGTGTGCTCGCATGGGGTGCCACGGGATTAAGGGTCGGAACAACCACCCACCCTTCCCTCTGGGCCCCTTAAATCTTTGTGCTTTGGTCACATTAGGGTCCAAAGGACCTGGGGATGGCCCCCTTTTCGTAGCGCTCTCCACAAGCACCAAGCCACAATCCTCTACAGAGATATATGGCCACGGGCTAAGGGCCAAGGTAAGCCCCCTCATCATAGCACTTATGCCTTTGGCTTGCAGTCTTGCATTGTAGGATATTACCACGGATCTGACTAAAGTTCCCGATCACCTTATCTTTTTACTGAGGATCATGTGGTCGCAAATATGACTGGGGGTCAAGGCTGGCAGCCCATCCCCTTCCTCCAAAATTGCGCCAATGAAAACTTAAATATAATTTTTACCCATTACATTAAAAAAAAAAATCGTCGGGCCTATTGGTTGAGAATTTCATTATTGGAATGGAGGTCAGTCGTTTGAATCCCTCCTCGACCTTGCCCTGTTATGCCAAATATTTAACATGCCATTAGGGTGCCATGTGGAACCATTCTATTCATCCATGTAGAAACACCACAACCAATCAAAATTGACCAACTACCAACAACCTAGAGGATGCTAAGTTTCAACACCCAGTTGGCTTGTGCCTACATAGTGACCTTTCTGACTCAACTGTATGGTCACCCAGCCAGTTGCCCAATCAAAAAACCTGCTAAAATTTTAACTATTGGGACAAACGGTCAACACACGATAATTTGATAATATGCGTCAGATTGAGGTGAAATAAACATTTTTGGATTCAAAATTACTAGCACTTTGACTTGACGTCAATTTCAAGACTTTGGGAACTTTCTTTTGAGTTAAAATTTGATCTCTTGATCATCGAGGCACAAATTTTATATATATATATATATACACATAAATATTTTCATTGTTTCCTACTTCCTATTGTGCTTTCAATATGATGTGATGTAACGAACGTTGTTGGATTCAAAATTACTAGCACTTTGACTTGACATCAATTTGAAGACTTTCTGGGAACTTTATTTTGAACTAAAATTTGATCTCCTGATCATCGGGGCACAAATTTTGTAAAACCAAACAATATATATATATATACATACATATTTTTAGTGTTTCCTAGTTCCTATTGTGCTTTCAATATGATGTGATGTGAATTGATATTTATTTACATTTGTTGCAAATGTATATCTAAAACGTAATTAGCTAGGGCATCTCTAATGTGCTTAGATTTCTAGAAATATGTTTATGCCGTATGAAATTGAAATATCTTTCCAGATGATGTACTCTCGAAACCTTCTAAAGGATGGCAACATTTCTCACTAAATAAACATTAGCAGTATTATGAGTTGTGAGTCAAGCCTAATGGATATATGATATATACCTTGTAAAATAACATCATGTAGTATCTCCACGACTGCATTATACTCAGTGATGTCATTAGTAGAATGACCAATGGAAATCCTTTGCCTACTCACTAGCTCGCCATTTGGAGCAAAGATATCCCATGTTTTGGAGAATAGCTTCTGAGTACTATGACTAGCACCATTGGCATACCAATATACAATTCAAGAGAAGTTAACATCTACAAACCAAACGTAAAAGGTATCAACAGAAACCTAAGGAAACTCTAAAAATATACACTGCAAACATATTCAACACACCTATAGACAGTATGTACACAATGTACTATGCATTGGATCAAGCATAGTGTTTTTTGAGGTACAACCGATTCTAAGGTTGCACCAGTGGAACTCCATCAAAATATACTAACTCATAGGCCCCTTTTGGAAGGACTCACTTGACAATGTATGGACCTAGCCACATGGGTTGGAAATTCTTTGGACCTAACTTATCAACCTCCTAGTCATATAAGAGAACCAGGTCTCATTCTGAGATAACACAAGGCTTGACATTTTTATCATACTGCACCTTGACTCATCTTTTATGAGATTTTTTTACTAAAGCAGCATCGTGTCAAGTTTCATCCAAACAATTCAAATGTAAAAGATGCTCCTCCTCTACGGAAGTGGCAAGAAGAAATTAAATAGCTAGTTTTAACGATGGAATTTCACATTCAATCGGGAGGATAGCTTCTAGACCATAGACAAACTAAAAGAGTGTGAATCCAGTAGTAGTCCTAACTAGGGTTTGGTATGCCCACAAGGAAACATAAAGGAGCAAGTGTCAGTTTGATTTTTGGACCCCTACCATACAATGAAGCATAGTATTAATAACTTTGTTAATACCCTCAACATTTTCGTTAGCCTAAGGATTGTACGGAGTGGAAATTTCATGTGAAAGTCCCAACTTAGTAGTTAGTTCGGTCATCATATGATTCTAGAAATGTTTCCTATGATCCATAACTATTTCTTGTGGAACACCAAGCCTAGCAATAACGTGATTGAAGAAAAAGTATGCAAGTGTTTCACCCATGTTGTTAAAAGTAGGCATTGCCTCAATCCACTTAGCAAAGTATTCAACAACGACAATGATATAACCATGCCTCTCGTCTAAGTGAGGGTTACACATCGTAAAGTCGATACCCCATTTGGAAAAGGGACCAACAACTACAATGGGATGCAACAAAGCAGGTGGTGTATAGAACTTATGATCATAGATATGGCACACATGACACTTCTAGACGGTGATGATGTAGTCGCGAAAGATAGTAGGCCAAAAGTAACCAACGTGTAATATATTTTGCACGCTAGCTTAACCAGATAGATGCCTACCACATGATCTCAAGTGGCATTCATTGAGGAATTTCTCGGCCTCCTCAAGGGTGAGGCACCTCCATATGATCATATCAATAACACGACAGTAAAGGGTGTCTTCGATAATAACATAGTTTTGGGATTGGTATTGAATACGTCATTGATCAGAGCGAGAGGTATTAGGTCAGAAAGTGTGGGTCTGGAGATAGATCAGACAATCTCCATACCATGGGTTAGATGATGATATCAGGAGTAATGACTCATCGGTGATAGAATCTTCAAATGTAGATTAAGAAACAGGGGAAGGAAGATCGCACATTAGCTCGGTGAAAACTAAGGATTTCTTCGACTTAGATTTGATCAATTCTAGGTTGAACTCTTGGAGAATAACTCTCCACTAAGAGTACTTTCCCCCCAAAAATTGACGTTACAATATATGTGTCATAGGGTTTCAATCTGAAACGACCATAGTTTTGCTAAGCAAGATGTAACGATGAAACCTTTGGATGGCTTGAACGGACACCAAAACCAACTTTTCTATGTGAGTATATCTGATTTCAATATCGTTAAGGTTCCAAAACAAATAATAAATAGGATGTCCAATCCCTATATCATATTCTTCGACCAATACCATTTCTATAGTAGCAATGACAGTAGCAAGATACATGAAAAATAGCATTGATAATCAAGGGGATACAGGAGAAATTCCCGAACTAGTACATCTTTTAGGGCATCAAACATTTTTTGAGAAGCATCATCCCAATGGAAGGGAACCTCTTTTTTCATCAAGTGAGTGAATCCTTTGGCCAGCCCAGCATAATTAGGAAGGAACCTCCATAGGAAGTTAGATTTCCCATGGAGTCTTGGTAACTGGACAAGAGAAGAAGGTGCAAGAAAGTCAACAATTGCTTGCACTTTTAGGGGATCAATATGAATTCCTTTCTTAGAATGAGAAAACCTAGGATTAGACTAGAACCAACACAAAACACACATTTGTACGGACTAAGTGAAATGTTATAATGTCCACAAAGGAGGAAAATTTCCCTTAAATTGATCCGGAGATCAACCTGAGGTTTGGAATGAGAAGGGAGATCATCTAAATAGGGTTTCACGATATGTTTAATATCATGAAAAGTGTAATCCATAGCATGTTGAAACTTGGCCCTAGCATTCTTCAAGCTGAATGGGAGCTTTCAATAAGAAAAATTACCCCAGGGAAAAATAAATTCAGTCTTGGGTTGGTCTGATGGTAGAATGTTGATTTGATTATAGCCCGAGAATCCATCCATGAACAAATCAATCTTGAAACCAGCGTAATTATCAACAATATGGTCAATAAGCAGGGTTGGATATTTGTCCTTAGGACAAGCATGATTCACATCTCAGTAATCGACACATACTTAGATCATGCCCTATTTCTTCATGGCATGGACAACATTCGATACCTAATCAGTTAAAGGAATGGGGTATATGAAACCAACCGGTAAAATATTTTCAACTTCAACCTTAATCTCGGAAGATTTCTTTGTATGGATCGAATGGAGGCTCTTTTGAATGGGTTTGGCATCATGATATGTTTTAATTTTGTTCACTACTATGTTAGGGTTGATACCTAGAATTTATTCATAAGTCTAGGCAAAGACATCTCGAAACTCACAGAAAAGGGCTCTATAAATCTCGATCTCACATGAAGAACAAGATGCTCCAATGTATAAATTCTCGACAATTCCTAGTTTAAAAAAGATATCGAGAGGTATGGTCTCTTCGATAATCAAAAGGTTATTTTTGGAGTTGGCCTCATGAATAGACACATAATTCGTAAAACGATCGATAAAATTAGGTAAATATGCATCACTAATATTATCCTCAATGTGATCTAGTAAGGAGGAATGGTGATTATGTTCATGCCATAATCCGTGATCTGGCATCATGATCTCCATGATTCTCTTGTTAGGAGGGAATACTCGAGAAAAAGGATCAGAAGACATGCCATAATCCAATGATCGATCTACCCAGTTAATCGAAGCTAATGTATACGTCTCACAAGATGAATAGATGGCTTCGTAATCTATCTCAATGAGGGCTAAGGGGCATTTGGTCACCAAAAATTTGGATGTTAGTTTCATCTAGAACAATCCAAGTATCAGTCATGATAGTATAGGATGATATTCTATTGATATAAGCAACCAAACATGATCTGCAAGGAAGGACAGAAGGAGGGAGTGAAAAGGTTCCCATAAGCGAAGAATCCTTCAATAATACAACTATAACATGTTGGTAGGAGTGTAGAGTTTCCCCTACAAGAGGGACACTTCCAATAACATGAGAATCAAAGGCGAAAAAGGTGAGTTGATATATCGATACAATCCCACCTTTATGAGGAAGGCTGATCATACAGAAGTAAGTCGAAATGACGACAACCATGAAATAAACCCACTTACATCCCAACATAATAATATAATCGAGAGGTCCATCAATAACTTCAAATTCTATGGAAACGGTTTTTACCCCGAGTTCTACTTGAAGGGAATTTAAAATACCACAAGGTTTGTACATTCTTCTATTGAAGGCTTTCAGTGTAGTGGTCAATTGACTCAGTTGAGGTGAACCAATCACCTTCTAGCAAGACATGGACATAATGCAGGTTGAGGCTTCCTCGTCCACGATAGAGTGATGAATTTTCTTGCCACGGAAGATGACCTAAATTATAAAAGATGATTGGGATGGAAGTTAAGGGGTATAGTTTTTATGAGATAAAACCACTAGGTTGGAATCCAATGGATCCACATATCCGAGAGCTAATAATAAGGCCTTCTTTTGGGTGAGGTAGTTCTGCAATACTTCAAGAGTTGACATAGTTGATGGATACTTAGCCAAGCCTTTAACTACATTGTAATTTTATGCATCTCTTGAACTAAGATTGAAAGGAGATTTATGAATAACGCCCTTCGGAGGATTTATAGTTAATTTCGCAGGAATCAAAGGTGGAGTGGGATCATATGAAAGTGATGTCGAACTGGCAAGTTGATTGGTATCCTAAACATTTAGTAGATTCACATTACCATATTCCTTTTTCCGAGCCACCATTTAACATCGAATTTCAACTTCAAGGAGGAAAGCATCAAAATCATATTAGAGGAATAATGGTCCTGAAAGACCATATGTGTCTCCTGATTGGGAAACAGGTCAACCAACATAGTAGGACAAGTAGAATATTTAATATATTGATTCACTTCGGCACAGTGTAGACAATCACATGTAAAGTGATCCCCGTTGAAGATCGAGCTTGGGTATAAAGGAATCCATTTCTCATCAAAGGAATAATTTGTTTGTTTATCCTGCTGTGAGGGATCTTTCTTCTTTTTACATTTTCATTTCTTCTTGATTCCAGGTTATTGTTGAGACTTGCCTTTATCAAATGAGAAGGCATTTATCTCATAAGCAGAAGTAGTAGGAGGATGGGATTGACGTTTTTGATAAGGTGCGATAAGAGAAATACCATATGGTTTACTTGCCCACTATGAACTGACAGAACCAATCATGCCATCAATGGCATGAGATTCTTTACTAGGTGGAAGAAGAACAATATTCGAGGGTCTCGTAGTGTTTGGTATATTATCATAGAAATAACTTTCTCTTCGGTCACCACTCCACCTTTAGCCACATATTTTGTTATATGGGCTAGCAGAGATTTGACAAACCATTATGCTAAAAATTGATCGATAACATAAGCCTTGACCAACCGATGGTGACATCTCCAATCATGAATGTGATCTGAGATGTGAGTGGAAATTTATTGTTTGAAGTTGGTCAAGAGTTTCATTCTGGTTTTTGTTGGCTAGTTGAATTGTTTATGAATTAAACATTCAAGTACCACATTAATTGTCGACCAGGGAAAGTCTTTTTATTTCAAAGGCACTGCGTACTGTATGTACTTAAATTCTAAAAGCATTGAAAGCTGTAGTATACGCAGTCATTACAGGACTGATTAAAGTGAAAACAATTGATTAAAATTACAAATCTGAAAAGCAAAATAAATGATGCTCTGTTGGCAGAGGATCAGGACCCTATCCTCTGGATGGGGACGTTCAGTACCTGCCCCTGTAATCAGAATTACTGATGCACACAGCACTCTCATTCACCGGTGAGAAACAACTCAAAGAGTAATGAAACAGAGTACTAGTAAAGTAAAGAAAACCACAGGTAATGCTGTCAAATCCACACAGAGTACCGAAAAGAACTTACTGCACGCTTACACAATCAACAGGAAAGTAAATGGGTGAATCTTGTGAGGAAGGTGGGCCCAGTCCTTCTCACAAGATCCCCCGAGAAGACGAAGACGGAATTAAGTGCTCAAAACAATTGTATATTCATTTGCCAAAAAGATTAATTACAATAGAACTCAGACTGCTGATATTCTCAGAACTTTAGTTACAGATCGACCATTGACATCCCGTTTCATGTAGATGTCTCCTCTTTATAGAGGAGACATCTATTACAATAGAATGTTACACCTATTCAGTTAATCCACTGTGTCAAAAATAAGCACTTTAGAATGTTGTTACAACAATATGATAGTGCATCTATTTCTGGAGCTTTGGCTGTTACACTGCGGATAAATGATTGTCTTCTCGAGATTGTCCTATTCCTTCGCCATTTCCCCATACTGTTCATGCTGACTGTATGCTTCTTCTCTAGACTTCTGCTTGATTATGCCACGTTACCATTCTTTAGATAGCTGCCATCTGTTGTCCGTGGCTGTTACAAAATAGCTCGCTTTAGGTAATTACTGTTGCTGGTGTTGCAGCAACTGCGCAATTGCTGTTTCTGGTGTTGCAGCAACTGCGTAGTTGTTGTTTTTCGTGTTGCAGCAACTATTCATTATAACTCCTGCAAGCTTATGACAGTTGTTTGACAATTTTAGTCAGCGTTTCCAAGGATAAGTAAAAAGATATTTACGAATATGAAATAAACAATTAAATATAGACTTGCGGAAGGTTACTTCATACCTTGGGGTTAATATGTCATTATGAAATGAAAGCTTTTGCTTATGACTGTAAAAAGGGTAAATATACGGCAAAAGATAAGGTCAAAAATTGGTCAATTGTGAGTCCCAACATCCCCCCCAACTGAAGAGATTGCATGTCCCCATGCAATGTCTAATCTGAGTCTGAGTCAGAAAACTAGGACGAACAATGAAGATTACTAATACAATAGCTGAAGGGAGTATCATCGAACCTTTCTCTGAAACCACAAACAGTTCACATCTGTTTCCATATTGCTGTCTCTTCTCTGTTAGAAAGTTCAAACTTCCCCTTATACTGATCACATGGCAACCATAAAAGTGGGAACTTAAATCTGTAGCCTATCCATTTCTCTGCACAAAATTTCATGCTTTCAACATACCGGGGTACCCTTGATAATGCTACTTGCAGATTTGATGGGTTATACGGGTGATATTCTTTCCTTTCTGCGGGGCAGTTATCCCAAAATAGTTTATTTGCTTCCACATCCAATGATGCTTTGGTTTTTATATACTGCTGACAGTCTGTTAGGACCTCTGTTCGCAGTTTCATAACATGATCCTTCATCTCGTCATTGCCTATCATTTTTAAATGCTGCGAAATGAAAGTGGCAGGGTTCTGAGGTTCAGCTCAAATCCACAAGAGGCAATTTTGTTCGTTCTGGAGGCCTAAGATATAGGCATTTTTCCAGGTGAGCTGGTTTGCCAGAAAGGAAATGAAAGCTCTCAATTGTGTATCACCTACTACAGGTGTCATATTAATGTTTCTTTCTTCAGACACCGCCTCATTGTGGAGGTATAATTCACATAGCAGGTTTTGGTCACTTTTGGGTGCTCCTGCAAAAGTTGTC